>SDUX01000007.1:4923408-5203402 GCA_008729055.1 Pyropia haitanensis
AGCGCCCCAGCCCTAGCCCCGGGCGGCTGCTGTTTGTGCTGTCCCCCCCCGGCCCCGACGCGGCGGCGGCGGCGGAGGAGGCGGCGACGCTGTTTGTGGCGGCCGAGGCGCTGGCGGCGGGGATGTTTGGGGGGACGAGGAGGAGGAGACAGAGGGGGACACCGACACCGCGACGGAGGGCGAGGCCGAGTCGGAGGGGGAGAAGGAGCCGCCGGGGGAGGAGGGGCAGGGGGGGCGGGGGGGGGAGGCGGCGCGCGCGGGGCGGGGGGCGGTGACGGCAGACACCACGGGGAGGAGACGGAGGCGGAGCGGGGGCGGGGTCCGGGGCGGCTCCCGCACCCCCCCCTGCCCGTCCCCCCCCCCCTCCCCCCCGCGGACGCCACCAATAGGCCCGGCGGGCCCCCCCGCTGATGGCCACCTCCCCGCCTCCCCCGCCTCCCCCGCGTCTGACGCGGGGGGCTCGTGCGACTCCGCGTCGTCAACGTCCACGACGGCCACCACCTCCACCGCCACCCGCTCCATCCCGCCGCCCCTGGGCGCCGGGGGGGGCGGGGGGGGGGCGTCCCCGCGGCGGCACCCACCGGCGCCCGACCGATGGGCACCCCACGCACAGGCGGGGGCGCCCGCGACAGCGGCTGCCGCCAACCCCACCACCACCTGCTCCGCGGCCGCCGCCGCGGCCGCCGCCGCCGCTGCCGGCAGTGGCGGGGGTGCCCCCCACGGGGCGGGCCACCCACGGCGCCCGCCCCCCTTCCCCCCCCCCCCCCCCCGCCCCCTCCCCCCCCGACGTGGCCGCCCTCGTCACCACCGCCTCTGGCTCGGCGGTGGCGGCAACGGAGATCACCCCCGGCGGGCAGGTGTATATCGGCATCGCCGCGGGGCCGGCCTACCTCGGGGGGGCCGGGGCGGCGGCCGCGGCGCCGCCGCCGCCGCCGCGGCCGCCGCGGCGGGCGGTGCGGCCGCCGCCTTCCTCCGCGCCGTGCCCCCTGCGCTGGCGGCGGCGGCGCGGCTCCACACGGGGGGGCGCCTGTGCGCGGCGGACGCGCCGGCGCTGCGGGCGGCGGTGCTGGGGCTGTGTGTGGGGGTGCCCCCGCCGCCGCCCGACGGGGACGGTGGCGGGGACGCGGGGGGGGAAGAAGAGGAGGGGGAGGGAGGTGGCGGCTGGGCCGCCCGCGGGGGCATTGTCGGGCTTCCGCCCCCCGGCGGCGCCGTGCCGACGCTGGCCGCGGCGCTGGCGGCGGTGGTGGCGTCGCTCCCCCCGCCAGGGGCGGCTCCCCCAGCGGTGGCCGCCGCCGCGGGACGGATTGTGGGCGGCCTGGATGGGGTGGTGGGGTGGGTGGTGGTGGATGGCGGCGCCCCGCCCCGGGGAGGAGAGGGGGGGGGGGGGGGGCCACCCGGCACCGTGCTGGGCGCGGCGGGGCTGGCGCCCCCGACCGTGTCGGCGCTGGCGCGGTACCTGGCGGTGGGGGTGTGGGGGTGGGGTGCGTCTGCCGGCGACGGCCGCGGCGGCCGCGGGTGGGGGGCGGGGGCGGGGGCGCTGGCGGGGGCGGCCGCTCCCCCCCCCGTCCCCCCACACCCGCTGCTGTGGGGGGGCGGCGGCGGCTACCCTCCCGGCGGTGGGGCGGTGCAGCTCGGGGTTTGCTGCGCGGACCGGCCGGCGGTGCGGCTGCGGGTGGGGCTGGCGGTGGCGGGGCGGCTGGCCGTGGCGGTGGCGTGCACCCTATCCCCAGCCGAGGCCGAGGCGTATGGCCGTCGCCGGTGGTGGTGGGCGGCGGCTGGGGGGGCGTCGGACGAGTACGCCGACGGCTCGGACGACGACGCGGACGGCGGCGGGTGGGAGGGCGGCGGCGGCGGCGGCGGTGGCGGCGGCGGCGGTGGCACGCCCCTCCCGGCGTCGGGTGGTGTCGCCGTAGAGCTGCGTCGGCTGCGGCGGCACCTCGCGGGCGGGTCCACCCCCCCCCTCTGGCCGGCGGCGACGCCGAGGCGGACCGCCTCCTTCTCCTCCCCGCGGGGGGCGACGCCGCCGCTGCGGCGGCGGTGGTGGCGGCGCGGGCCGCGGTGGAGCTGCCGGCGCTGGCGGTGGCGCTGTGGGGGGAGGGAGGGGGGCTGGGAGGGGTCAAGGACGGCGGGTGGTAGGGCGGGCTGCGGGGGGAGAAGATGGGAGATGTGGGGGCGACGTGAGGTGGAGAGCCGAGGGGGGATGGGGCCCCGCCAGGCCCCCCGCGCGGGGGTGCGCCCCCCGCCTCCACAAGCCCCGCCCGCGCGCGCCCTTGCGGCGCTCCCGACCCGCGACGCACGCACCCCCCCGCTCCCCCATCTCCCTGTCGGGTGGGCCCCCGGTCGCCCGCGTCCGGACGTGGCCCCGCCCGTCCCTTCCTGCCCTGTGGCGGGCCGCCGATGGGGGTCCACGGCCCGGGCAACGGTGTAGGGGGGGGGGCCGCAGCGGTGGCGGCGGCGGCAGCGGGGCGGGCGCGGCGGCGGGGTCAAGCCGGCGGGGGCGCGCGCCGTGGGAGCCCGTTCCGCCCCAGACGGCCCCGCGCGCGGGCGCCCCGATGGGTGGCCCGGCGTCGGGCAGGCTGCCGCCCCTGCCACTGCCGGCGCGCAGGGCAGAGCAACCAGCAGACGCGGGGCCAAAACGCGGCGAGGGCGAGAGGCGAGAACCAACAAAAAGAGAAAAACCAAGAGAAAAAACGCGTAGGACCACAAAATAGGGATCCCTCATCGCCACCGTTCTTGCCCAGGGCCGACCGTCGCCGTCGCCCCCGCCCTGGGCCGACCGCCGCCGTCGCCCCCGCCCTGGGCCGACCGTCGCCGTCGCCATCGCCCTCGCCCCCCAGCCAACCATCGCCGTCATTCGCAGCCCCGCCCCGCCGCCCCCCCACCCCCCCCCCCTCCCCACAGACAAGCCACCAGCCCACGCACCCGCGCCCCACGCCCCCCGCCCCATCAGCCCTCCAGCGTCTTCTGCAAGAAGGAGGTCACCTTCATCAGCTCGGCCTTGACGCTCAGGTCCACAAACTTGTCCCCCACCTGCACCGTAAAGCCGCCCACCAGCTCGGGGTTGACCACCGGCTTGACGTCCACCTCCACCCCAGACCCCTCCCCAAAGAACCGCTTGACGATGCTCTTCTTAAGCATCGCCACCTCCCACTCGCTCAGCTCCGCAGCAGACGTGACGATGGCCTCGTGGGCGCCCCCCCCACCGCGACCATGGCGTGAAAGTCGTCCAGGATCTTTTCCGCCTCGGTCGCCCGCCCATTCTCCGCCACCACGTACAGGAAAGTGGCCAGGGTAGGGTTGAAGTTCCCAGCCTTCATCACCGAACTCAGCACATCCTTCTTGGCCGACCGTGACAGGGACGGGTCCCGGAGGAAGGCGGTGAAGGGGGCGGACGCGGCCGCGAGGGAGCGCAGCGTGGCCACATCTGACCGCACCGCGTCCAGGGCAGACGCCTTGGTCGCCGCCCCGTACAGGGCATTGGCATAGCGGCCAGTGAGACCCACGGCCATGCGCGACATGGTGAGGGGAACGGCGGTGGGGGGCCGGGGTGGGGGGGGGGGGCTGCACGGCCGATCCGCCAAACCACGCGAGGGGGGCGGGGATGAGGGAAGGGGAGGGGCAGGCCGGAGAGAGGCAGCCGCGCAGAAAGCGTAACGGGGATGTGGTGGGGCCGTATCGGGTCCGGCGGGGACGGCGCGCCACGGGATCGATGCGGAGTGGGGGAGAAGGGGGTTGGGCCGGCGGGGAGAGAGGCGGCGGTGGGGGGTGGTGGTGGGCCAGAGGCTGCCGTCACTCGTGGGAGTGAGAAAATCACGGGCGTCTGCAATTTCACCGGGATTGGTCTGGCTGAAAACAATGAAACAAAATTGTTTTGATGGTAAATTTCCCTGGCCTTTAGGTCAGGGTACTATATACCACGAGAGGTCGTCAATAAGTATATCCGCGATCTCCGAGATCGGTGCACGTTGCGGGAGTATTTACCGGAGTCGTTCTTGCACTCGTTTGTCCCACTATATTTCTCCCTGCGACGCTCAGCGACGTTCCGTGTGGCTTTTTTTTAATACAGACATCGAGAGGGACACCCCACCGAGAGACACGCGCAGCTGGAAGACCTGGTCATGTCTCTTTCGTCTGTACGGAAAGAAAACGTGAGTTGTAGGGAAAATAACGGTTGGAAAGGGTCGTGGACGCAGGTGCACGGTCTGTCCAGCCGAGGTACTCGGCGTTACTTGGCAGGATGGCCAAATGTGGTGGTGTGTGACGCATTTTCATACGGCTTTCATGCTTCTCACAGTGTTCGACTTTATTCGACTTTATCATGTCCAGCCACCCTCTCTCAATGTCTCTGTGGCACGGTTTGCTACTTGCCGCAGACTACAAATTGATTTTGTGCCTACTGAGGGGGGTGGTTTGTCACCTTTTGACGTCCGTCCCCGCCTCCGCGGCCAGTGGGGTGGCCAAAAGGGGGGTGGTGTGTGATGGTTTTTCGTCCGTTCTCGCCTCCGCGGCCAGTGGGGTGGCCAAAAGGGGGGTGGTGTGTGATGGTTTTTCGTCCGTTCTCGCCTCCGCGGCCAGTGGGGTGGCCAAAAGGGGGGTGGTGTGTGATGGTTTTTCGTCCGTTCTCGCCTCCGCGGCCAGTGGGGTGGCCAAAAGGGGGGTGGTGTGTGATGGTTTTTCGTCCGTTCTCGCCTCCGCGGCCAGTGGGGTGACCAAAAGGGGGGTGGTGTGTGATGGTTTTTCGTCCGTTCTCGCCTCCGCGGCCAGCGGGGAAGCCAAGAGGGGGGTGGTGTGTGATGGTTTGTGGGGGGGGTGGGTGGGGTGGGTGGGGGTGGGTGGGGTGGGCGGTGTGGGTGGGGTGGGTGGGGTGGGTGGTGGGGTGGGTGGGGGTGGGTGGGGGTGTGTGGGGTGGGTGGGGGTGGGTGGGATGGGTGGGGTGGGTGGGGGTGGGTGGGGTGGGTGGGGGTGGGTGGGTGTGGGTGGGGTGGGTGGGGTGGGTGGGGGTGGGTGGGGGTGGGTGGGGTGGGTGGGGGTTGGTGGGGTGGGTGGGGGTGGGTGGGGTGGGTGGGGTGGGTGGGGGTGGGTGGGGTGGGTGGGGGTGGGTGGGGTGGGGTCGGGGTGGGTGGAGTGGGTGGGGTGGTCGACATTGTTGGTGGGGGAGGGGGTGCAAGCTGGCGAGGCGCACTGTCGGCGACGGCTGGTGTCCGGCGGCGGGGGCGAGGGCGGCGGTCAGGCAACAGGGACGGCGGCTTTTGAGCGGCGGTGGGGCTAGGGGGGGGGTGGTGGAGTGGGGGGGGGAGTGTGGTGCGGCGAGGGGGGGCGGTGGCTTCGGGGTGGGCGGCGGTTGTGGCGGGGGGCGGGTACGATTATAGGGGGGGCGATGGATGTGAGGGGCCGAGTCGATAGTAGTTGAGGGGGAATTGGTGTGGTGGACGGGAGGTGGGTGGGGGGGGTGGGCGGTGGTGGTGAGGGGGTGGGGCAATTGTGCGGGGAGCGGGGAGGCGTGTGGCGGGTGCTGCCGTAAAGCACGTCTCTCGCTGCATAGAATGGAATATTTCGTCCCGTTTCAGGACAAAAAGACGGCACAGACTCCTCCTACGAGGCCCCGGCGGGAAGATGTGCCAGGCACGTCGTGCGCCGTCGCGGGAGGGGGGAGTCTGTCAATGGACGGGGAAGGGACGGGTTGTTCGACGAAGCGACGAAGAAGACGGGACGGTTGCGGCGCGAAAGCACGCGGTGCGAAAGTGCCGATCAAATTAGGAGCGGGGCTTCGTGATGCAATCAATACATTGGCACGACGATGTAAAGAACAAGAGAAATTGTGTCCTGTCACCAAGCGGCCCGAGGCTGTTCGTTGCGCTCCGCGCCTTTTTAATGTGTGTGTGTGGGGGGGTCGGACCTGCATTCAACCACGTAAGTTCTTCGTAATTGTCTTCATGGCGCCCTGGGGTGCGTCGAGGCTGATTGTTCAAAGAATGGAACGGAAGGGGCGGGAGGGTGGTCGGAGAGGGATAGAACGTTTGTGCCACTCTGGCGTGGGGGAGTGGTTGGTGCCACTCCCCGCACCTCCCCCTCCTTCCCAACCCAGCGAGCATGCCGCCGCCACCCTCCCCCCGCCGCCGGCAGGGGGCGCGGCCTCACCACTCTCTCCGCGTCGCCGCACAGTGGCGGTGCACCGTCGGCCGCCGCAACCCGTACAATGGGGCAGTACCACCCCACCTTGAGTGCCGCATCCCAGATTGTCTTCTCTAAACATGCACCACCTCGGCGCGCGGCGGGGCAGGCGCTGTAACGGCCCTACACCTCCCCCTCTTCAGCTCCCGCCCCCCCCAGCACCGGCCCAGAGGGGGATTAGCACGGGGGGGGGGGGGACGCCTGCCGGGGTGGGGGGGGGGGGGGGGGAGGACCAGCCTCGGGCACCAGCGGGCGGCACTCCCGCCGCCACGGAGAGAGAAAACGACGCGCCCCGCCCGCCGGGAGGCGGGGGGGGTCATCAAAGAGGGCCCGCGCGCGCTCCGCTGCCGCCGCCGCCGCGGGGCAGCTGGGGAGCACGGGGAGGGTGGGGGGGTGGGGGTGCCCGCCGGGGTGGGGTGGGGGGGGGGGGGCTACCAGCCTTGAGCACCGGCAGGCGGCACGGCCGCCCCCGCCCGCGCCGCCGCGGCCGCCGTGGCCAGCCCCGCCCGCGATGCCGCCGCCGCCACCACCGCAGCTGCTCTCCGCAGTGGCGACCCCCTCGAGCGCCGCCGCGTCAAAAAGTTCAGCTCCGTGCATGCCATGCATACCATATGGTGGCCCGCCGGCAACTTGTGTGTCTTTTGTGACGTTTCAAGTCAGGGAAGGCCAGGGTATTTTCCGCGAACGCCTTTTCAGTTTGGGCCAATCAGAACTGTGGCGTGACCGCAGGAGCGGGCGGTGCCGTCAAGCGGGACCAAACGTAACGTGGAAACCACAGCCTCGCGAGTGTTCCGGATAGCCTCGCGAGGTTCGGCGAGGCTGAGCGGTACACTCGCGAAGGTACTCAAGGTCAAGAGGGGGCTCCAGGGCCCATCGGAGAAGATACATTGAGCCTCGATTGTATGGTTGAAGGAGGGGTGTCATGTAGCAAATCACCAGTGACCAATCGCCCGCCTCCCCCCCCGTCGTAAACATGTGCCGTATTGGCTTGAATTGTTTTCAGAAGGGGTCATTATTATTTATCAGTCTGTTTCAACAACGATGTCCCATGACGGCTGCATTCTGCCAGGATCTGCGGCCGCTGGAGCCAGCGCGGGGGGACGCGAGCCATGGGGGCAGCAGGGCGGGGGGGGGGTGGCCCGCACCGTGGATGGAAGCTGAAAGGGTGGCCGGCTGCGGGGGGGCGGAGGAGGGAGCGTGGGAAAGGGGGGGGGGGGGCCACCAGCGGGAGGGCGGGCGGTCGGGAACGGGGCGGGGGCGGAAGGAGGGGGGCAGCTATTGGGGGGGCAGCTGCCTGCGGCAGCAGCGGCGGTCTGGGGGGGGGGGGCGGCCATTGGGGGGCGGGGGCTGGAGAGGGGAGGCGCGGATAGCCTGTGAGGTGGGGGTATGGTGGGGGCGGAAGGGCGACCACTGGGGGTGCCGGCAGAACTGGGGGAGCGGGCGCCCACTGAGAGCGGCGGGCTTTGGCTGGGGCAGACACGGGGGGTGGGGAGGGCGGCCACAGCGGGGGCGACCGACTGCGGCTGTGGCGGGGGCAGTGGGGGGGGGATTGGGCGGCGAGCCGCGGAAGCCGGGGCGCAGGGTGGGGGGGCGGGGGGCGGAACGCTTAGGCAGGGGCAAAGTGGGAGACGGTTGTCGAGGCTGTGGCAGGGGGCGCTGCCTGCTGTGAGAGGGTGCGGATGTGGAGCGGGGCGGCCGGCTTGGGGGCTGGAGCGGAGATGGGGGGGCGCGGTCAGTCGCGGAAGTGAGGGCGGGTGGACGAACGACTGATGCGGGGGGAGGGACCATCAGCAGGGGGGGGGACATTCTTCCAGGCGGGCGGGGTGGGCGGCAAAACGCGGGATGGTGGCGACTGCACCAGCGTCGCGGCGGGGTTACCCCGCAACCGTGGGTGCAGGCTTTTATGTGGGGGGGCAGCCGCCGGGTAGCAAGTGGGCCGGCTGGCGGCGGGCGGGGCGGCAGGTGGGGCAATCAGCGACGGCATCAGAAGGGAGGGACGAGTTCCGGCAAAGGCGGCGGGCGTATTCTGTTTTGTACAGGTGGCCGGGAGAACGATAGCGTGGAATATAGGTGTGGCTACGAGGGGGAGTTCTGTCAGTGGAACACGCTACAGTATCCACGGATTTCTGGTGGCAAAGGCCGGCGCTGTCCACCCGTGGTGTGGGCTGCTAGGATGACGTCTAGAGTAGGTTTGGGCCCCTTCGTATGGACCTCTCTCGCTGTCCAGCGCACGGACCCTCGACGCCGCCTCCTTCCCACACAAGCCGAGCTCCCGCAACGACATCCCCACTTCCCACATTCCACCGGTTCACCTCGCTGCCACCACTGCCAACCGCTTCCCCCGCCCCCGCTCCCGGCACAGGGCAGCCTCTTCCGCCCCGCCCGCGACCGCCCTCCTCCCTCAACCTAACACTCGCCACTACCCAGCCCCCCCGCACCACATTCTCTGCATTCGGCGTCACTTCCCAGCTCTGCCATCGCCCAGCCGTCCCTCATCCCCGCCCCCCCGCCCATCCCGCCCTCAGCCCACGATAACTTACACCCCCCGCACCTACACTCCCCGAGAAGCTGGAAACTCCCGTCGCCCACGCTGCAGCCAGCGCATTCCCACGTGACCCGCCCCGCGGCCACGCCCGCTGCCACCACCCTGGGAAGCCCACCCACTACGACGCCAAAGCCTGCGCCTTCCCGCGCCAGCCGACCGCTCTTTCCCGCGTTCCAGTAGTCTGCAGTCCCCAGAACAGGCCCCCTCCTGCCACTTCTACCCCCGGCACCCCCCCCTCTCCCCCCGCACCCGCCACTCGGCTGCCAGTGGCCCCTCTCGCCGCCCCCACCACCGACGCCGGCCTCCCCCGTACACGCCCCCCCCATCCCCAGGGCTGGCCGCTACCCCCGCCCCCGCCCTAAAGCCAGCTGTGGCGACCTCGCATCTAGCAGCATTGGCAGCGGCCAAACCGCGCGGCTCCCAGCATTAGCGGCGGAGGGGGCGAAAGTCATGCAGGCGGCGCAGCGAAGAGCGGGTGTGCTTCAGAAGCCAGCGGAGACGCTTTAGCTGCTTGTGGTGCGGGCAGGTATACGACGGTGACGCGGGGGAGCCCGGTACAAGCCTGCCGGCGGAGCGAGCTAGCGAAGCGCGGGGGGGGGCGGGGGCGCGATGAGCGCGTGGCAAGGGCGTGGCGGGGGGGCGGGGCCGACCACATTCGCGATTGTTGACGGACACTGACCATCAGCCCAAAAAATAAACTGAGTTCAGGCGCTCAAACTGACGTACTCTTTCCCTGTCAGGGGCTGGTGCCACCGCCCCTGGCAGGGGTCAGGAGCAGTATCTGGCCCCCCCCAGGTGAGCTGCAATCGAGGCTCAATGTTAGCGTGTTTGGACCAATGAGAAGCCGCCTTTCACATTGAGTTTGAGGCCCTTGGTGACCTCTGTGAGAGGGCTCAATGTGGAGTGTTTTTTCATATGCCCCTGCGTTGCTCACGTCTGGCAGGGCTGCGCGTCTGCACCGCAATGTCACCTCTTGTCGCCCCCCCGGCGATTCGGCCGGCACATAGCCTGGGCCCAGGCCCGGGCGGGGCGGCGGCGGTTACACTTTGCGCTGAGTGGTGCCGCTTGGCGGGAGTGCCCGCAAGGGCACCGTGGGGTGGTACCCGCGTTGCTGCCGGGGCGGCGCGCCTTTCCCCGTTACTCCGCTCGCTCCGGCCTGGGGTTGCCCATTAGTCCTCGGTTTAATTGGAAGGCACGCGGCTACGTCTCCCCGGTGGGAAGTTCACCAACGGCCCGGCTCACCGGTAAGTACCGGCGTGCCTACACGCAGTGGGGAGTGAGACCCCCGTGCCCACGACCCACGCAACAAGAGAGGAAAGAGAGAAAGAAAGGAAGGCAAACGGGAAACGCCGCAGAGAGAGCGGAGAGGAAAGAAAGGCAAGGCGCGTGGGCACGCGATAAAAGGAAAGAAAGCAGGAAAAAACGCAAGAAACAGAGACCGGCAAAAGCATTGCGATGGTGCAGGCGCGAGAGCGACGGGGGGAGGGCGGGACGGCGCGCGATGAAGGCGAGCGTGCCGACCGCTGTGGGTGCCGCAGGCCGGCCGGCACGGCCAGCACTTGGCCCGTGCGGGCCGTGCCAGCGCGCGCCGTCTGGCCACCAGCCACCAGCACACCCGCACGGCCCCACGTGGCCAGCAAGGCCCTCGTGGCGCTGCCCCACCCGCGCCACCCAACGATCGACTCGACCGAGTGGCAGACACCCCACTAGCCGCTCCACGTCGCAACCGCCTCCAATAACAAAGGCCCACTCTTCCCCGGCTTTGCTTTGTCTTGCCGCGTCCTGGTCGGGTGCTTATCGATGGTGCCCAAGGGCGAGGCCTCTCCGTTCGCGGTGGCCTCTCGGCGGCTGCTGTGGACGGCACGTCGGTGGCGGCCACCCTGTGGCTGAGCATCACCAACCGCAGCGCCGCCTCGATGAGCGGATTTGCCGTTCAGATCAACTCCAACGTGTTTGGGTTGGTGCCCACGCCCGGGTCGTTGGCCGACCAGCCTGCTCTGCCGGCAGGCGAATCGCGGACGCTGTCGGTGCCTCTGCTTGTGAAGGCGGCGCCCGCGCCGGCCGTTGACGTCACCACCCCCGCCGGGGCGGCCAAGGCCCTCACCGTGCAGGTGGCGCTCCGAACACACCCCCTGGGCGTGCTGTACTTTGCAGACCGGCTGGCTGGGCGGGTGACATCGCTCTTCCCCGGCGGCAACGCGTTGCCCAAGCGTGCGTTCCTGGCAGCTTGGTCGTCTGTGCAGGACAGTGCGGAGGTAGCGGTACCCGTGCAAGTACGTCCGCCGGCTCTCGGTGCGCCAATGGCGGCGGACGGCCCCGCCGCGGCCGCGTCGGCGGCGGCGGTAGCGGCGCTCTCTGGGGCACGGCTCTTCCTCGTTGCCCGCCGCACCGTGGCCGGCGCACAGGTCATGTACTTTGCGTCGCGGCTGCCGCCGGCGGCGACGGTCCTGGCCGAGGTGTCCCTGCCACCGGTGGGGGGGATGGTGCCCAGTGGGGGGGTGCCTGGGAAGCTTGCCGTCCGTGTGGCGGGGGCGACGGCGCCGCAGATTGGGGCGCTGCTCTCCAGGGCAGTGGCAAGCAACGTGCAGCAGTTGCTGATGGGCACGGGCTAAGGGTGAGGGCAACGGGGATGGTGAGCGGCCGTGCGGGCCAGATGCCCCACAAGACGCCCAACCTGCGAGTCTTTTTTTCTCTGTGTGGCGCAGCTGAAGTAGTGGAGTGACACCCACGTCTCCGCTTGGTCCCGTCCCTGGTGCGCCGAGCGTGACAGGCGCCCAAAGAACGTGACTGGGGCGCTCGGTGAGCGCTCGATCGAAACCAACCTGGTCCAGTCTGAACGTAATTGCGAATTGTGGAGTTGGATCCCGATGACAAGTACGCCCCGTGCCATTTCGATTTCGCGGCGCGCCTCTCGGCGCCCCCCGCCGACCCCCACCCGCCCGGTCGCGGTAGTTCAAGTGCCGACGCCGTCTCCTTCGCCGAACCTGCCCGGTCGCGGCAAGTAGATCACGCCCACGGCCGCGCTCCCCGTTGCTGCCGCCCCCCACCCGCACCCCTACGGGGCGGGGCGGCCCCGAGCCGGCCGGGCGGAGACGCCGCACGACGGCCGCGGGGTTAATCCCTGGGTGGAACGCTCCCATCGGGCACCCCGGTTCATGCCCCCGCCACATCCCGCCAGACCGCCCGCCTTTCCCCGCCCCTTCCCGCTTGCTCCCACCCCCCGCCGCTCCCCCGGTTGCGTGCCGCTCGCCAGCGGCCGGGTAGGTTGGGGCGTGTCGGGTGGTGTTTGCAACTGAGCTAGCATCTTGTCCCTTGTCTCCCCCTCCCCCTGTTGTGGTGTATGTTTTTCTTGTCTTCTCTTGTTTCTTATCCTCCCTGTCGTGTTGACCGTGACGTGCGCCGTCGGCGGGGTCCCCCCACGGCTGTGGCGGCTGATGCCACGGTGGCGGGCGCGCCCGCCGGGTGGATAGCGCTCTCATCCCCTTGTGCCGTGGGTCAATGCTGCTCTTCCGTAAATGGCCTTTCTTCATCTGCTGTAGGTGACCCCTGGCCCCGCCGCCACACCCTCGACGCCGCTTCAAGATGCCCGCGGACCGGCGGTGGTGGCCAGGCCACATCCGGAAGGCCCCCCCCGTCCCCCCAACCGCTCCCCCCGCTTGGTTTCCAGGCTGGTCCCCTCCACTCCCCCGCACGCAGACGTACCCCCGCCCCCCCATGCTCCTCCGCCGCCCACTTCCCGGGCGGTGGGCCCCGCCGACCGCCGCGCCCTCTTCCCCCTGCCCACCGCGGTGCCCCTCTCCACGCTGGCACGACGCGTGGCGGCGCTCCCCCGCCGCCTCCCCCGCCGGCGTCACCGCCCCCGCCGCCACCGACACCCCCCCCCCCCGCCCCCGGCACCCCCCCCCCGTCCCGGCCCCCCCGCCCTTCCCTGCGGCCGGGCGTCGGTGTGCACTGCCCGCACGGCCGAACCCCTCCGCCCCCCCGCCCCGGCATCATCCCCCTCCCCCCCCCCCCTACCGCGGGCGGGGGATCGGCCGCACCCTGCCGCCGCCACCGCCGCCGCGCCACTCCCACACTCGGGTAGGGTCGGGGTGGCCCCCCTCCGGCGTCACGGCTGCCCCCCCCCCCCCGCCCCCCACCCACCCACCCGCCGCCCGTCTCCACGCCGGCTCGCGGCGGGCGGCTTCCCCCCCCCGCCCTGGTCGGGGACGCCGTGGCCGGGGTGTGGGGGGGGCTCCCTCCGCGGCGGGCGGTTCCCGCCGCCCCCGCCCCCCTCGGCGGCGCCCACCCGTGTCGTGCAGGGCGGCCACCCGCTCCCAGCAGCGGCGGCGGCACCCAGCCGCGGGGGTGCCGCCGACGACGACACACAGCCTGTCGGGGGGGCGGTGCGCGCCGCCTCCCGCCGTCGAGCCCCCACTGCCTCCCGCCCCACCCCCCCCACCCTCCATCCTTGTCCTCCCCCCCCAAGGTGCCCGCCCATTCCGCGGCTGTGTGTTTTCTTTTCGTGTCACGGGCGCCGCCCGGCGGGGCCGGAATCAGCGCCGCCCCCACCCCCCCCCCCCCCCCCCCGGGCGCCCCCCACGGGCGGCGCCGCCAGCCGCGGCGGCCGACCAGCAGCCGCCCGCTCTCGCGCAGCAGGAGACGCCCCCCCCCATCCCTCACCCCCCCCCCCCCCCCCACTCCCCCGGCGTACCAGGGCACCTCATCCCCCTCCCCCACCCCCCCACCCCATTCGCCCACACCCGCCGCCGCCACCCCCGCGGCGGCGGCCACCCAGGACAGCACCACCGCGGCGGCGGCGGGGTCCCCGCCGCAGGGAGCCCCCACCGCCGGCAGCTGCCCGCGGGGGGGCGGCGGGGCGGGCAGAGGGGGAGGAGGAGGAGGCGGGGGGGAGGGGGAACCCCGCCGCCAGTGGGCTGGCGGCCGCAGCCGCCGCAGGGCGGTGGCCAGGCGGCCCCCACCCCGAGGGGGGGGGGGGGGGGGGGGAGGTGCCCCCACCGCCGGGGGGGGGGGGTGGAAGGGGGGGAAGGAGTGCGCGCCGCCACCACCGCCACCCTGCCGGCGGCGGTGGTGGTGGCGGAGGCGGCGGCGGCGGCGACGCCACCGCCGCCATCCTCATACGCGGAACGCCGCACGTGCCGTGCCGCCCGTGCAGCAACGGCGGCGGCGACGGCGGCACGGGTCTTTCGCGGAGGCGGCGGCGGCGGCGGGGCGCGCGGGGGCGCTTCCCCCCCCTTCCCACCCCCCACCCCCACGCCCTCCCCCCCCCCGGCACCCGCGGCCGACGCCCGCCGCGGGGGGCCGGCGCCCCCCACCCCCCGCCGGCGCCCCTCCCCCCCCCCCGGTCGGCGAGCACCGCCCGACGCGGCGGGGGTGGCGGCGACACCGCCCCCGGCCGGGGCGGCGCGCGGCTGCGGCGGGGGTGGCCGCCCCGCCGCCCCCGCCCGCGGCAGGTGGCTGACCCGCCCCGCCGGCAGCAGCTGCCGGCCGTCGGCGTACACGCGGTACCGCACGCGCGGGACGGCGGGGGGGGCGACGGGCAGGGCGGGGAGCGAGGAGGGGGGGGAGGGGGAGGCCAGGGGGGAGGGGGGGAGGGGAGAAGGAGAGGAAAGGGAGGGGGGGGAGGCGGGGTCCGCCGCCCCTCCCCCCGACGGGCGGCCCGCCCAGGAGCCCAGGGGGGAAGGGAAAGCGCCGGGCGCCACCCGCCCCCCGCCCCCCGTCGGCGGGGGTGGCGGGCGGGCCGTCTGCGGGGGCGGCGACCACCCGCCACTGCCGCCCCGCCCGCCGCCCGCACCAGTGCCGTGGCCAACATCACCACCGCAGGGCGGGGCGGTCGTGTGCCACGGGGGCCCCGCCGCCTCCCCCCCCCCCCCCCCTCCCCCCGCCGAGGAGCAGGTGGAGGCGGTGGAGGGGGACCGCCACCCGCCGCCGCCACCCCCGCCCCCGCCTCCACCGCCGCCACCGCCGCCACCGCCGCCACCGCCGCCGCGTGGCAGGGGAGGCGCGCACCCCCCTCCCCATCCCCCCCCGCTGCCGCCGCCGCCGCCGCCACCTCCCCCCCGTCGTCGTCGCCGCCGCCCGCCCCCCCCCCCCGCCGCCCCCCCCCACCAGCAGCCGCCGCTTCACATCGTCCGGCGCGAGCGTCCGGATGTGGCGGCCGAGAAAGACCTTGCCACGGCGCAGCGGTACCCGCGGGCGGGCAGTGGCGGCGGCGGCGGCGGCGGCGGTGGCGGCGGTGGCGGGAGTGGGGGAGGTCCCCTCCCACTGGGCACCGCCCGGTGGGGGGCGGGCGCCACCCGCCGGGGGGGGGGTGGGGAGGGGGTGGATGAGGAGGGGGCGCCCCGCCCCGCAGGGGGGTGGGGGGGGGGGGGTTGGTGGGCCCGGGCGGGGAGCGCCCACCCCCGTGAGGGGAGAGGGGGTGCTGGTGGTGGTGGGCAACCCGACCCCCTCCCGCGCCGCCCCCGCCGCCACCGCCACCGCCGCCGCCACCGCCGCTGCCGCCGCCGCCGCCGCCGCCGCCGCCGCCGCTGCCACCGCCGCCGCCGCCGCTGCCACCGCCGCCGCTGCCACCCCCAGAAGAGACGGATGACATGGTGAGGGCGCCGTCGGTGGACCCGTCATCCCCATCGGCGGGACCGGGCGGGGGCGGCGGCCGCCCCCACCCGCGCTGGCGGGCCGGAGGGGAGGCGCCGGGGGAGGCAGGCCGCGAGGGGGGCGTCCCGGGCCGCCCAGGAGGGGGCGTTTTGACAGCGGCGTGGGAAGGGGACGCGGCGGGGGCGCTGGCCGGCGGCCGGCCGCCACCGCCGCCGCCGCCGCCGCCGCCGCGCCCGCCGTCGTGGGGGGGGGGGGGAGACGCCGTGCCGACGGCGTGCCGCCCCCCCACCGCCGCCATGCCGCCCGCGGCCGCCACCACCGCCGCCTCCGCCGCGGCCGCCGCCTCTGCCCGACCCATCGGGTCCGCCGCTGCCGCCGCCGCCGCCGATGCTTCCGCGCCGCCCGCCGCGTCGCGTCGCCCCTCCCGCCACCCCCCGCCGCGACGGTCACGCTGCGGGGTGGCCGTCCCCTGCCGGAGCGGGACAGGAGGCAGCGGGGTCCCCACCCCGGGGGGAAGGCGGGGAGAAGGCTGAGTGTGTGTGAGTGGGCGGGGGTGGGGGGCGGGGGGGGTGGGTGGAGAGGTCTCGCGCCGCGCAAAAAGGGGGGGGACAAGGGCGAGGGGGCGCCGGCGATGCCGCGAGGTGGTGGGGGCGGGACGGACGGTGACCCCCGACGCGCGGGGGCGGGGGGTCCGCGACGGCGGTCGGTGCGGGGGGGGGGGAAGAGGGGCACGGCGGCCTCGCCGCCGGGGTGGCGGCGAGGGGTGGGCGCGGCGGGGGGGATGGGCGGTGGGACGGGTGGCCGCCCAGCCCGGATCGTGGCGGCGGGACGCCCGCCCCCCACCGTGCCCCGCGGGCGCCGCGGCCACCACCCCCGACTTAGAGGAGCAAGGGGGGGGGAGAGGGCGGGGGGGGGGGGGGAGTCTGCTCGCCCGCCCGCCCGCCCGCTTGCGGGGGGTTGCGTTTCCCCCCACCGGCGGCGCCTGCGGGCGCCTCCCCCGCCCTCGCCGCCTCTCCAAGGCCAGCGCGAGCGGCGCTCGCGTCCACCGCGAGGGATGGGAGCAACGCCGCCGCGGGAGCCCCTCCCCCGCCCCTGCGGGTGCCCCTCCCCCCCCCCCCCGCCGTCCCCGCGATGGCGGGGGAGCCACCCGGCGCGCCCGCCACGGGCGGCGCCCGCCCGTGATGGCGGCGGCGGCGGCGGCGGCAGCGGCGGCCTCCCCGCCCGGGGCGGGCCCGCGCCACCGCGGGCGGACGGCCAGCAGCGCCCGCTGCCACGCGACACCCGGCGGGCGGGAGGGCCGGCGGGGGCCGCGACTTGGCTCAAGTCACCCCCCCTCCCCCCGCCCCCCCCCGCGCGTGGTCCGCAGCGCCCCCGGGGCGGGGGCGGCGGGATCTATAGACGCGCGGGATGTGGCCGTGGCGGCGGGGCAACAGACGTGGAATGGCGGAATGGCGGGCGGCGGTGGCGGCGGCGGAGGTGGGGCGGGCGGCGTGCCTCTCCCCCCTCCCCCCCCGCCCCCTCCCGCCCCGCGGCCTTCATTCCTCCTTTCCCCCCCCTACGCGACTGCCAGCTGGGGCGAAGGGCGGCCGTAGCCCTGCCGGGGACCGTCGGGCGGGGACGGGGCGGGAGGGGGCGGGGCGGTGGGCGGCCGGGCGGGTGGGCGGGCGGGAGCAGGGGAATCGGGGCGCCGTCGGGAGGCGGCTGTGGCGGCCGCGACGGGCGGGTGTCGCGGGCGCGCCTGCCGGCGGCGGCACGCGCGCCGCGCGTAGGGGGGGGGGGTGGGGGTGCCGGCGGTGGCGGTCCACCCTCAACGGCCGCCCCCGCGGGGGGCCACCGTGGCGCAACGGGGCGGCCGGCGGGGGCGCCCGCCGCGGGGCCCCGCCGCGCCCCCGGTCGGTGGGGTCGTGGCGCCGCGTCACCCCCCCCCCCCCCCCCCCCCGCCACCGCCATCGCGGGGTGCGTCCACCCCCCACCCCCCACCCCCCTCCTCGCCCGAGAAGACCGTGGCGGCCCGTCGCCCGCCGAGCCACCGATCCGCCCCCTCTCCCCCCCCCACCCACCCACCCATCCCCCCGCCATGCCGCGCACGCCAGTCCAGCCGGGATGCGTTGGGGGGCGGCGGCGCTGCCGCTGGTGGGCGGTGGTGGTGGTGCCGCCGCCGGCGCGGGGACGGGACGTCGGGGGGGGGGGCAGCACGGGGACACGGACCCGAGGAGGGGGGGGGGAAACAGGGAGGGGCGGGCGCCCCGCCGCGGTCACGTGCCCCCGCAGCCGACCGGCGCGCGCTTCGGGGCGGCCGCCCCCCCCCGCCGCTGTCACGCGCCCCCGCGCCCGTGCCGACAACGCCGGCAGCGTCGGCGTGGCGACGAGGCGGGGCCAACGAGGCGCGGCTGGCCGCGCTGCCCGCATCCTGTCCCCCCACCGGACAATAAACGTGAATCCTCCTCGGGCCGTGCCCACCACCCGCCCAGACCTTTCCCCCTCCCGCCCGCGCTCCCGCGAGCGCGACGCGCCGCGGGCCAGGGGCGACGGCGCGTCGGCAGCCACACACGGGGGAGGGGGGGGGAGGGGGGGGGGTGTCGCTGCGCACCACCCGCTAGGCCGCGGAGCCGCCGCCACTAGAGTGGCGGCGCGTGCCACGCACGGCCTGGTGGTGGGGGGCTCGTACAGTCTTTCTCCATTATTGGCCACCCTTTGTGGCAACCGTAAGCCCGCGGACCGCATCTCGATTACGCCTTCTCATTGGTCGGTGAGGACGATCGAAGGCTGACACATGCGATGATCGTACCGTAGACGTCGGTCGACCACCCACCCCTACGTGCTGAAGTTGCGCTTTCACGACGTGCAACGGTCGCGGCTGCCTCGGGACCTCGTGCCTCTGGACAAGGCCCAGAGGGAGCGCGCTGCTGTGGTTTCTGCCGCTGGACTGTAGGGTGTCACCAAGGTCTACCGGGCGCCGCCGCTGTGTCCCTAATGCCGTGTGGGCCCGTCCCCTCTCAAGGCGCCGATCCCCCACGAGTGCCGCGTCGAGTTTGACGATGGGCTGTGCAAGCGCGCGTCTTCTCCTGGAGGTGCCCTGACTGCCACTTGCGCGTGCTGCCCGAGAGGCGCGACCGCGGCCTCATCTTTGTGTCGCCGTTCACGGCGTATGCGGAGGCCTTCCTCTTTGAGTTGGCGGTCAACCTCTCGCGGAACGGCTGCTCTTTGAGGTCGTCCTCCTATCTGCGGGAGGCGTACAATGAGCTCACGGTGGCCCACAAGTGCGTGACGCTGTCCCACCGCTTACGCTCCCTCACCAACCTGCGCCGGGGCCTGCTGCTGTACCTGTTCTTGGTCATCAAGGGCCTGCCGCTGGACGTTTCCACCTGTGAGCGCTGCGTGGGGCGTGACGGCAAGATTGATGTTGCGTGTTTTGATTGCCTGCAGCTTGGCTTCAAGGTCAATCACAAGAAGCCGTTCAAGCGGACGGGCGCCCGGACGAGCGCTGTCCCCCAAGCCAGCCTACATGCACGCCTGGTCAATGATGCTGCTGCTGCCAAGGCCCTGGGATCCAATGCCCTTCGGATCATCCAAGACCATTACAACCATCGCTGGCATGCGCGGATATGTCATGGCCATCGAGTCTCTGCTCGGTCCCAAGGATGTGGACGGCAAGGAGCTGTCGTTTGCCGGCGTGCAAGGCAATACCGCGTCCTCTGCCAGGCGGGGATGGTGGCCGACCACCGACGGTGAGGTGCATGTTGCTCTTTCGGCGTTTTTGCGTCTTTTTTTCCGGTGTGAGCTGATGGCGCATGGCCTCTCCGTGCAGGTGGTTGCTGCCAATGCTGACCTTCGTCGTCGGGTGCCACCACCCCTCATGACCCGCGTCACGGATGTCATTAGGGCAAACGCGGCCTGCGACGGCGATGACGACGTGGCTGTCTGTGACTCTGCAGCGGCTGGGTCGCCTGGTCCTGGACGCAGCGCTACACCTGGTGACCAACCTCCAGCTGCTTTGGAGCCTCAACGTCAGGCTGCAGGTGGGCACGAGCCACGAGACGTCGGGGAAGCGGACGTGCTGGAAGACGGTGCCAAGGGTGGTTCAGCGCGGGATGGTGGACGTGGTGATGTTGCGGAGGTGAAGGATCGCGTTGGCGTCAGAGGGGGCGCAAAACGCAACGTGGATAGCGGCGGAAGGCAGTCGGCTGCGTCTTCGGAGGAGGAGGAGTTTGATGACGAGCTGACGTCCGCGGACAACCGCATTCGCAGGATGAGCAGGCGGCGGAGGTGCGCCCGTTTTGGGACAACTTTGCGCCTCTAGTGCGCTTTGCCGAGCTGTTTCATGAGCCCGCCCTGGCCGACACAGGGGAAGTCAAGGGGACCAAGCTGCAGGCGGAGATGCTGTTCCGTCTGCAGACGACATCCCAGCGACCGTCGCCGCGACCCTGAAGATTGCAGACTTTGTGCGCGCTTTGACGGTTGACCGCTTTACTGTCTGGGCTTCCGGTGGGCAGTTGGGAGACATTGACGCCCTCGTTGGTGTTCTGCGTCGTTCGGGCTTCTCTGGTGCTCGTCTGGCTGCCGTCCTTCAGCGGGGTGACGTCTGCAACCTGCGTCTGTTGAGGGGGGCGATGGCGTGCCTCGGACCTTCGTTGGTAAATGACGCCAGCCTGCGCCCCGTGCTGCCCAATCTGTTGCGTCGTACGACGCTTTTGTCGCGGACAGTCAACTAGACGACGATGGTGCAAAGCATCTTGATGCCCACGCGGATGATCAACACGGTGACGAAGCTGACCGTGCTCGGCGATCCTCATGCCCCCGACCAGGCGTGAGAGCCTTCTCCAAGAAGCAGATAGCTGCGGCGCTGTCCACCGAGTGGTTCACCCCGGAGGACTGTGCCCAGACGTGGTTGGAAGTACCAGCCAGCGTCGCCTCTTCAAGGCGGCCTACGGCATTGACGACAACGAGCTGTAGGACTTCCTGAAGACAGGCGTCTGTTCCCCAAGCTTCCCGGTGGTGCGGCCGATACTCACCTTCCACGGCGACATGGCGGCGGCCACGGACGAGCCTGACTGCTGCCACCAGATGGGGCGTGAGAACAGGTACACTGGGGGTACTTTTGGTGCGTTCTGCACCTGCCCGCACCCCAAGTGCATTGGGGTGGTGGTGCTGGATGGGTCTGAGGGCCAGCGCATGCAGATTGAGTGGATTTTGAAGCGTTGCCCCATGCTGCCATCCCGCGTGGTGTATGACTTCTCGTGCGCGACGCTCAAGACGGCACTGTTGTGAGGCACCACCCACACACGGGCAGCCCTCAACGTACTGGTGCCGGTGTCAGCAACCCGTGCAAGCCAATGAGGATGCCGGGCGCGGGGAAGGTGACGGGTGGGATGACGGTGATGGGGGTGGGGAAGAGGATGGGCGTGACGTCGGTGAGGGTCGAGGGGGTCGAAGGTACGGAGGTCTTTGTGTCTCTGTCTGTGGTTCTTCCCCCGAGGTCTCTCCCGGTGGCGCCCACACTCACGCATTATATACCCCCAGGGGGGCACCCAGGGTGCCCCAAAGCATGCAATTGCCCGTCGTGCCGGTGGACGGCACCAAAGCTCTCAAAACAAAGCATGGGCTCTCAGAACAAAGCAAGGGTGGGCGTGTGCGCCCCAAGGCGCTCCACCAGAAAGCCCCAAACGGGGGGGGGACGGTGTGCGGCGCTCGTAGCGCCGCGCGGCTGGCCCCACGCGCCATTCGACCCGAAAAGCCTCAGAGGCGTGTAAGCAGACGCCAGTCTTCGGGTCGAATATCTCCCGTGGGTCAGCAAGTCTTGTCGCTCCCATTGGTCCACGGGGAGATTGTTCCGGCTTGCTGACGCGTCAGAGATGTGGCTCGTCTTTTGGTCCGTTAGTCCGTTGATCCGTTGGAGACTGTACCCGTCGGCAGATGAGTCAGGGTAGTGTCGGTTAGCCAATCCGCGGCTCCCGTGCTGACCGTCCGTTAGTAGTAGATTATCGGACGGACACCGCGGCATGCCCCAGATTACTTTGGAGTTGATGCGTCTTGGAAGGAGTTGGCTGAGAAGGACAGGGAAGGAGAGGCCCCAGTCCTTATCCCCTAGGCTCCAGTCTTGGGGATTTAAGGGGCATATCCTTACACCTCCCCCCCCTTAGGACGCGCGGCGCAGGAAAGCGTCCAACACCTCAGGTGCGTTCGCAAGGTCTTGCTTGGTCAGCCAGGAGTTCTCGCTGACGTCACAGCCTTTCCACTTGACCAGGTACTGTAGTCGTCCACGGCGCTTTCGTGACCTTATGATGGAGTCGACTTCGTACTCGACAGAACCGTCCGGAAATGCCACCGGAGGCGGAACGGGAGGAAGTCGGCCATAAGGATCAGCGCGGTACGGCTTCAGCAAGCTCGCATGAAAGGCGTTGTGAACCTTGCGATCGAGCACCGCTTGGGGAAGATCCAGGCGGAACGTCACATCGTTGATACTCTCAGTGACGCGGTACGGTCCTGAGTACTTGGGCATCAGCTTGCGAGCGCCTTGGAAAGCATCTGGCATAAGGTGTTTGGTACTTAGTAGCACCAGATCGTCCACGGCGATCTTGCAAGGTCGGCGATGGCGATTTGCGTACGCCGAGCGCGCCTCATTTGCACTCTTGATGGCTGAGATGGCAGTCTCTTGAGCATGTTGGAGACCGCTTAGCCAGTCAGACACTGCAGGCATGCTTGACTCTGAGTTTTCGAGGATGTCCATTGGTACCGTCTTAGGTTCGAATCCGTAGTTCAGGAAGAAAGGGGAGTACGTTGTAACAGCATTTGGCGACCGGTTGTAGGCTACTTCGGCAGCAACCAGAAAAAGGTCCCAATCGCCTTGGTGATGGTTGACAAAGTTTCGCAGGATTTCTTCGATCTTCTTGTTCATGATCTCAGTTTGTCCGTCGGTTTGCGGGTGGTACGCTGAAGAGGCCTTGATCTTGACCTTGAGAATCTCCGTGAGCGACTGCCAGAAGTTGGAGAAGAAAATGCGGTCCCTGTCGCAGACAACATCAGCTGGGAGTCCGTGGTGTCGATAGACGTGATCATGGTAGAGCTGAGCTGCGACTGGCGCCGTACAGTCTGGCTTCATAGGGGCGAGGCGAATCATCTTGGAGAGGCGGTCGACAACGACGTAAATCCCGTTGTGGCCTCTTGGAGTCAGAGGAAGAGGCGTGATAAAGTCCATGGAGACACTTGCCCATCGTTGGCTCGGGGGGTCCAAGGGTTTGAGGTGACCCAGAGGTGAATGGGTGCTAGCCTTGTTCCGCTGGCACAAATCACATGTTTGTACGTATCTTTGGATGTCTTTCCGCATTGTCTTCCAGTAGTACTTGGAAGAGATAACCTTGGTTGTTTTCTTGACTCCCATGTGCCCTTGGCACGGGACATCATGGTAGTCGTGGAGTAGTCTTTGGCGTAGAGTACCGACGGGGATACACGTACGGTCACCTCGTTTCAACAACCTCATGTGTAGCCGGTAGGGAGATACCGGGTCTTTGACTAGGTCGGCAAACTCGGGGTCCGCGTCGTACTCTTGTCTTAAGGTGGCAAGGTCTTGATCACTTTGGTTGATGGTCATGAGGTTGTTGATTTCAGTTTTCTTGGGGAGTTCTTCAATGGTCTTGGTCAGCACGCGACTAAGAAGTTCTTGATTGGGGGCGTGCTTGTCGGGAGCATCTTGTGGCTGCCTGGAAAGGGCATCAGCCACGGGGTTCGAAGTGCCCTTGATTGGGACAATCTTGAACTGGAACTGGTCCAGAAACTCCAGCCACTTGACTTGGCGATCGTTCAGCTTCTCTTGGGTGCTTAGGTATCTCAGGGACTCATGGTCGGTGTGGACCTCAAAGGGTCTTCCGTAGAGGTAGCAGCGCCAATGCCGGATAGCTTGTACGACTGCAAGCAGTTCTCTTTCACGAATGCTGTAGCGCTGCTCGTGGATGTTGAGGGTTAACGAGAAGTACGCCACTGGACGCCGTCCGCGTCCATCATCTTGCTCAAGGACTGCGCCCACAGCATACCCGCTGGCATCTGTAGACACGTAGATTGGGTATCTCTTGTCGAAAGGCCTTAGCACCGGTGCGCTTGTCGTTAGGTCCTGCAGCTGCTCAAAGGCTTTCTGGGCGTCGGGTGTCCACTCGAAGTCGACATTCCCAGTCAGCCTTGTTAGCGGCGTAGCTACGGCAGCCATTCCCTTGATGAATCTTCGATAGAAGTTGACCATACCGAGGAAAGATTGTACATCCTTTTTGCTCCTCGGTGTTGCCCACGTACGGATGGCTTGGACCTTGTAGTCTTCCATAGAGAAGCCTTTCTCGGAGATGACGTGGCCAAGGTAGTCCACAGTAGTTCGAGCGAACTGGCACTTGCTCAGCTTGGCGTAGAGCTTGTGTTCTCGTAATTTCTCGAGTGCTAATCGTAGGTGCTTGAGGTGATCGTCGTAAGTTTCGCTGTAGACTAGGATGTCGTCGAGGTAGACACAGATGAAGTCGTACAGATAGGGTCGGAAGACATCGTTCATTGGGTTCATGAAGACCGCGGGTGCATTTGTCAGACCAAAGGGTACGACGGTGAACTCATAGAATCCGTACTTGGTTCGAAACGCCGTCAAAGGTATTGTTTCTGGGTCAAGGCGAATCTGGTGATAGCCAGAGCGGAGGTCGATCTTTGTAAAGTACTTGGCCTTTCGCAGTTGGTCAAAGATGTCGTCGATGCGTGGTAGTGGGTACGCGTTCTTGATAGTAGCCTTGTTCAGGGCCCTGTAGTCGATGCACATTCGCCAGCCACCGTCCTTCTTCGCCGCAAAGAGGACGGAAGAGCCCCACGGTGAGGTGCTTGGTTGGATGAATCCCTTCCTTATGAGGCCGGCCAGTTGAGTCTTGAGTTCTTCGAGCTCCCATTCGGCTAGTCGGTAAATTCCGCTACGACGCGGTTGGGCGTCATCGGTCAGCTTGATGCTAAATTTGTGACTGCGCTCAGGAGGGAGTCCGTCGGGGAGCTCGTCTGGGAAGACGTCAGCGTACTCTTTGAGAATCTCTTGAACTTCTTTCTTGTCTTCGCCTTGTCCCATCGTAATGGCGTTAATGTCGAAGGTGCTAGAGGGATCTTCCGACTGCAGGTAGATGGCAAAAACAGGGCACCTTTGAACGAGGTCCCGAGCAAGGCGTTGCCGACTGATCAGAGCTTCGGGCTTCTTGAGGGAGGCAGTGATAGAAATGTTCTTGTGGTTGAACTTGAAGGAGATCTTGTTTTTCTTGTTGTTGATTTTGGCGTCCTTGTCATCGCGCCACTTCTTTCCCAGGATGAGGTCGTACGCGCTCAATTCACAAACAGCAAACCGAAGTCGCTCTTGGTACGGTCCGATGTGAATCTCAAGAGGGTCAACGGTTTCAGCGAGGACATGGGAGCGGCCATCGGGCATGCTTGCCGCGAAGTCCGTTCCTTTCGTTTTCACATGCAAGGAGGTAACGAGGCGCCTTGAGACGACGTTGATGGGAGATCCGTCGTCGAACAGCACCTTAACAGCTTTTCCATTGACAGAAGCAGTAGAAAGCAGAAGCCCGAGTCGCGGGCCTTCAAATGGTGACGACATATTTTCAGGAACCGAAGGAGCGTCTTTCACAGATGTTGAGGATTGTTGCTGCTTCAGTTCCGCTGGCCTTTTGGGCAGTCCTTAGCCATGTGTCCTTTCTCGCGACAGCGAAGGCAGAGACCCTCGCGCATGCAGCGCTGGCGTTCGTCTGGCGTCAGCTTTTCGATCTTGATGCTGGAAATGTCCATCGGGACAACGCCCATCGTCGGTGGCTTGCCAGAAGTGCTGTTAACATTGCTGGTGATACGGGACACTCCAGCCTTGGCCGCTTCCACGCGCAGGGCGTCCGTCATCAGTGATTCAAGATCGGTGTACGTCTTGAGGCACAGTGCCTGCCAGATGTCGCGCTTCAGGCCTCGGCTATAGCGGTCGATCTTTTCCGCTTCGGTGATGTCCGGGATGTCCAAGAGGACGCTCAGGAAAGTCCTGTTGAACGTCCCGACGTCCTTGATTTGGCGCCATGAGTGCAGCTTGTCCCGCGCCGCCTGCGTCTTGTTCAGAGGGCTGAAGCGACGGATGAGCGCAGCCCGAAAGGTAGCCCAGTCGGGGACCGCCGTCGTCCGACTGTAGGTATGCCACCAGGTGAACGCTTCACCGTCCAGGTAGGTGCAGGCGATCCGACACGCTTCGTCAGGGTCAGTCAGTCGCACATATGAGTCCATGTGCGAGCACCATGCTTCAATTGTCCCGGGCTTGCCAGAGAACAGCGCGGGCTTATTCGGCCTCGCAGTCGTCGCGCCTCCACTCGAGGCCTTAGCCTTGGCGTCGGACAGCTGTTTCTTGGCGTCCGCCAATTCAACCTTATGAGCCTCGAGCTCGGCGCTCATCTGCGAGACGAACGCTGTAAGTTGATTCCATGACTCCGCGGAGGGTGCGGTTGAGGCCGTTCCCGGATTAATCGGGCTTACAGTCGCAGGATTCGGGGGTTCCATTGCGTCCTGGGTGAGGTCCGCAACAATCAAATTAACCCAACAGATCCGGTTTGACTTACTCCGGCAGAGCACGGGGCAAGTCTTACAAGATGTGCAAGTTAATTTGACCAAGCAAAATAGTGCTGCACTAGCTCTGGACAAGCGTGGCCGTCGTGGCTACCACGTTTCCAAAGATGGACAACACTATTTGATGGGTCACAAGCGATGCGATGAAGCAGAATTCGAAGACTCAAATCACGCAATCGGATTTTCCCGCCGGCCGCCGCGCACGGGCCCGAGTCGGGTCGTGCCGGATTTCCACGCGGGGGGATCAAAGGGGGAAAATCGCGTCTCTTGCACAGATCCTGGGGGGTGTTGCGAGGTGTCAGTCGGTGCGGCGCGCCAGCGTGCGGTGGTGATCCTTGCCACGCTGGTGGCGTTCGAAGTGCTCGACCGTCTCAAATTCGCGATCGCACACGTCGCAACGAGGGCGGGTCGCTGGACGGTTGACTGTATTGCGGTGGCGCCGCGACCAGCGATGGTCGCGCAGCACTGTCAGGCTGTTGCAACGCACACCGCACGGCTTGCAAACGTATTTGCCCTTGGGGATGGTCTTGGCGATCCGGCGCTGCTCTCGCTGCTCTGCTGCGCGCGCGGTCGTCGGTCGGATGTGGCCGATTCGTGGGGCCGGCGGCGCGATGTAGCGCCGGGCCGGATCCTGCGCGGGCAGCAGCAGGCGCCGGTTGGCTGGGACCGCCGGTCCTGACGTGGCCGGGCCCTTACCCTTGCGCGAGAGGGGGGGCTTGGATGCGGCTGGCGCCGCCGATGCGGCCGTCGCCGCCACAGAGGATGACGTGGATGCGCCCGCCGGGGTGCCACGTGCCGCCGCGGTGTCGCGCGCCGCCGCGGTGCCGCGCGCCGGCGCCGCCGAGGAAGTCGGGGCGTCCGCCAACGCCGAGGAAGAAAATTCCGAACCTGATTTGGCACTCACTGGGTTTCGACAATCAGTCGACCAAAAGAAAAAAAACCGTGACAGGGGCCACCAGGGCAGTGTCAGGGCAGTGTTCTTTTGGTGTGATTCGTGGAACCCGCTGCGTTCGTATTACAATGCCCGAGGCACGCCGAACACAGGGGGCAGCACGAGTGCACAAACACAGGGAGGGCCAAATCCAGGACGGAATCGCAACGTCACCGCCAAGAGGAAGTCAAACTATCTGAAGCTACCACATGTGAGGCACCACCCACACACGGGCAGCCCTCAACGTACTGGTGCCGGTGTCAGCAACCCGTGCAAGCCAATGAGGATGCCGGGCGCGGGGAAGGTGACGGGTGGGATGACGGTGATGGGGGTGGGGAAGAGGATGGGCGTGACGTCGGTGAGGGTCGAGGGGGTCGAAGGTACGGAGGTCTTTGTGTCTCTGTCTGTGGTTCTTCCCCCGAGGTCTCTCCCGGTGGCGCCCACACTCACGCATTATATACCCCCAGGGGGGCACCCAGGGTGCCCCAAAGCATGCAATTGCCCGTCGTGCCGGTGGACGGCACCAAAGCTCTCAAAACAAAGCATGGGCTCTCAGAACAAAGCAAGGGTGGGCGTGTGCGCCCCAAGGCGCTCCACCAGAAAGCCCCAAACGGGGGGGGGACGGTGTGCGGCGCTCGTAGCGCCGCGCGGCTGGCCCCACGCGCCATTCGACCCGAAAAGCCTCAGAGGCGTGTAAGCAGACGCCAGTCTTCGGGTCGAATATCTCCCGTGGGTCAGCAAGTCTTGTCGCTCCCATTGGTCCACGGGGAGATTGTTCCGGCTTGCTGACGCGTCAGAGATGTGGCTCGTCTTTTGGTCCGTTAGTCCGTTGATCCGTTGGAGACTGTACCCGTCGGCAGATGAGTCAGGGTAGTGTCGGTTAGCCAATCCGCGGCTCCCGTGCTGACCGTCCGTTAGTAGTAGATTATCGGACGGACACCGCGGCATGCCCCAGATTACTTTGGAGTTGATGCGTCTTGGAAGGAGTTGGCTGAGAAGGACAGGGAAGGAGAGGCCCCAGTCCTTATCCCCTAGGCTCCAGTCTTGGGGATTTAAGGGGCATATCCTTACAACTGTGCCGCTTGCCCTACGTGGCGGGCCGTGACGTTCCTGGTCGACCGGTTTCACTGGCGCCGCAACCACGTCTCATGCTCCAAGGCCATGAACCCCGACTCGTACGGGTGCATAGATGGGGTCAACACGTCGTCGTCGGAGGAGCGCAATGCGCTGTCCAGGCGACAGGAGCATCACCTTCGCCTCATGAACCAGGACAACTTTATTGTCTTCACGACCTACCAGCAGGCGCTGTCAAATGCCATCGCGATGTACTGCGACACGGAGACCAAGCTCAGCCCAAGCAAGTGGCCAAGATGGTACAAGGACAAGTTTGTGGACGGTGTGGGGAACTTTGTGGGGAGTGACGAGGGAAGCTCCAGTGGGAGCGAGACTGAGAGCGTCAGTGGGAGCGAGAGCTAAATTCAGGGCGCCAGAGGGGAGTTAGATACCCAACACATCCAAACGCCCAGCTTCAAAAACACATGTGGAGCAATAGCGAGCTGCGGGGGGGCAATGACGCGGCGGCAATGGAAAAGCAGCGGAGGGGCAATGACGCGGCTGGGGGGCATTGCCGCACGGGCGACAGGGCGTCGGCGCGGAGGGGATACAATAGAAACGTGGAGGTAAAGCGACCGGGTGACAATGAGAGGCGAGGGATCGATGGCAGAACGGCGGGGGGGGCAATTGTAGAGCGGCAGCGGGACAATGGTAAAGCAGCGGGGGGGGCAGCGATGCGGCGCATGAGGGCAATGAGCGTACCTTCCAGCATATTTGTGGGGCGGTAAGAAGGCTAAGGCGTGGCGGGAGGGGCCGGGTTGGAAGGGGCGATGACGCGGCGGAAAGACAATGGCACCGAGGCGGGGAGGGCAGAGAGGCGGAATGACCGTGTCAGAGGGGTGAGGGGACAATGACGCGGCGGGAAACGAATGGCGCTGATATACAAAAGGCGCAGCTGCTGGGGGGTGGAGCGGCGCGTGACAATCACGTGGCGGAGAGTCCATAGTAGAGTGGCGGGGGGGCAATCGCACAGCGACAATCGTCCTCGTGAATGAGCCGCGAACGGAACAGTGCGGCCAGTGATCAACAGTGGGGGGAGGGCAACCGCCAGACGGCTGCAGAAAAGAAGAGAGGACACGCGGGAGCGGTAAAGGGGTGGTGGGGTGCGGCGCGCTGCGTGTGGAGAGCGGGCGGCGGTGCGAGGCGGGGAAGCAAACGGAGCGCGGCAGGTCGGAAGGTCAAGCGGTGGACCGTGAGCGGCCAGGAGGGAGGCGATGCACTGCCGGGTGGCAGCACGGGCCGGGGAGTGTTGACGGAACGGAGGGTACGCAGGCAAGTGTAGCGTTAACGCTCGGCCTCCTCCCAAAAGCACGGGGAGGAGCGCGTACGCTCGGGATCCCAAGAGGGGACACCGGAAGAAGTTCCTCCGACGGGCCACCACGCGACCTGCGTGTGCCGGGTTGGCGCTCCCGACAAGCACGAACAAGACGTGTTGGAGCCAGACGAAACTTTCTTGGGGAGCTAGACCGGGCCAACCCGCCCCGCTCCCCCACGCATATAAACCCACTCGCACGCATGCGTGCAAACACGCAAAACAGCCCTCCAGACATACCCCCAATAACACCCAGAAAATAGACACTCTCACTCTCCAATAAAAAGACTCCATCATCAAAGCAAGAAAAAGCACACGAATCCGTCTGGCTCCCGCGCAGAAATCCCAAGATCAGAAAACAATCCGTAATACTTTTACGGGGGTGCACTGAAAACCAGAGTCGGATCCAGCCTGAAAACACAGGGATCCCGGTAGAGTTTACTCGGGAAATCTCCATGGAATTCAATCCTAGTTGGAAGGAATTCGTATTAGTCGGGACCATAGTGGACGTTTCACTACATTCCCCCCTCCTTAAGAGTCCAGCCGTCCCGGCGGACGTCCAATCATCTGTTAGTTGTTAGATGTCAGGGCCCACGGGACATGTTCACCTGAGTTGGGTGCAAAGGATGGTGGGGAGGGCCCGACTCGGCGAATCTCCGAGGTCGGCGCCCTCATGACGTGCGTGTCAATGAGTGGCCCATGCCAAAAAGAATGCTTGTTGACAATCTCCGCACGAGTGGTGCGCGAGAGGGGGTCGCAGGCCACGCTTGCCTGGTGCCCCCCCTGCGGGTGGGGTGTGTGATGACTCATCCACCCCCCCGACCCCTCCTCAGACTGTTTCTGCGGGTGTGGGATGGTGTCGGGCGCCGGGTACACCCAATACCCTGCGTTGGGGCCCCGTGGGGAGAGGGTCTATCTCGGCCCCTCCCGGGGGAGGCCGATCCTGCACTTCAGGTCGGCTCCCACCACCTGCTCTTGGTGGTCCTCCTCCGACTCAGAGGGCGGGGGGGTTCATAAGCCCTCTCAGTCGGGGGACGGGGTGCCGAGTCGGCGTCCCCAGACATCACCACGACCTGCACACTCGCGGTCATCTGGACGTGGACCGGCTTGGCCACGTCGGGGGTCTCCTCTTCTCTTCTCTTTCACCTCCCCTCCCCCTCATCCACGGCCCCCGGTGTCGTGGGGCGCCGCGGGTTTTGGGCCGTGCCGGGTTGGCCGCGGCCCGTGCGGGTCGGCGGCCCAGTTGGGCTTGTCCGTGGCCGTCCGAGTGGGGCGGCGGGCGTCGGCGGGGTGTGCCGCGCCGGGGCCGGGCGGGTATTACTGCCCTGCTCCTTTTCCTTGTTGTCTTTCGACTTCTCCTCCCCCCTCTCTTTCCACTCCTACTTCCCTTCTTCCCCCTACGGCCCCCCGTGTTACAGGGCGCCGTGTCCCACAGGCCGGGCCGGGTTGGGCGTGCCCGTGCGGGTTGGCGGCCGAGTTGGTGCGCGTTGGTGGTGGTGGTGTCGTGGGCGCCGGCGGTGTTGGCCGCGCCGGGGCTGGGTGGGCGCCATACTCCCACCCCCCACCATCCTTCCTTCCTTCTTCCCGGCCCCGTGTTACGGGGTGCCGGGGCCGTGGGCCGTGCTGGGTCGGCTACGGCCGGTGTGGAGAGGCCACCCCCCAAGAGGTGCGGCGGGGACAAGTCGTCCGAGCGGGCAAGAACCAAGGACAAGTTATCCAAGGTGTCCAGGGCGGGGACAAGTCATCCCGGGCGGCAAGACCAAGGACCAAGGGACAAGTCATCTCGGGAGGTCAGGGTGGTGGACCGCGGACCAAGGGACAAGTCATCCCGGGCGGTCAGGGGCCTAGTCGGCCGTGACGTGACCCCGGGGTGTTGGGGTCGCAGTTGGGAACCACTGGGACCTTCCTGGACCCATCCCACCCTCTTTCTTCCCTATCCCCGACATCACCCCCAACGATCAAGTTGATCAACCCCATCGTGGTCATTTTTGGGGGTCACCGAGTCGGTGTGGGGGCCACCCCCCTTCGGGCCTCACGTCGGTCGCCGGGATGTCGGGGGGGCCTAGTCAGCCTCCCGGCACCGCGGCATCCCCTCCGGGCGAGCGTCGCCCGGAGGAGGAGGGTCTCGGGACGGAGGAGTCCCTGAGTCGGGGGTCGGGGATGGACCCTTCCCCTGCGGCGGAAGCTACCGCTGGGGCGGGGAGCACGTCGCTCCCCATGGCGGTGGTCACGCCACCCGGGAGTTCCGGTGCGGAGGGTGGGGCGTCGGGGGGAGCTGGTGGGGCCCCCCCAGACTCGGGGGGTCCCCAGGCGGAGCCCTCCACGGGGGCGGCGCCCAACGAGTTTCTCCTCCCCCCTGTGCCGCGTAGGCCGCCGAGCCCCCCTCGTTGGGTGGCGCCGGGGACGCCTCCGGAACTTCCTGCCGGAGCACTACGGGATGTCTTCATGGCTATCCCGGCCGAGCGCCGGGTCGACGCTTGGCTCCGGCGTGGGCGACGCCTGACTATGCAGGCGCCCCTCCCGAGTGGGGTCGAGTGCGACCTCCCCGCGCTACTTGCGGTGGAGGATGGGCCGGAAGTGTCGGCCCTACACGGGTTCCTCTCCTCCGCGTCGGGGGAGAAGGAAGTGGACGACATCAGCCCCGTGGTGGGTCGTGAGTGGTGCGTCCTTCCCCCTCCCTACTTGGGTGGAAAAGACGCCCATCTCCATCACGCCAAGGTGCGCGAGGAGTTCCGCCTCCAACTCACCTTCGAGTACCCGGTGCATGGGGCCCGGGGGGAGTTTTCACAGGTCCCCCAAGACATCCGGGGTGAGCACAATCCCACCACCCCGGGTTGGTGGTCTGAAGTGGAGGTCCCGTGCGGGTTCCCCGCACGGATGCCCCAAGTGGTGGCCTACTTTGGCTCCCATCTGCGTCGGTCCATGGAGGGGCATCGAGTTTATGCCTGCCTTGCCACGCACTGGGTGGTCGAGGTTACTCGGGCCTGGCACTCCGATGTAATCCATCGAGGCTACCTCTGGCATCTCTCCCCCACTCTGGTGGGAGGGACTACTACCCTGTCGAGCGAGTGGCTCGCCACGGGGGCCGACTTTGGGGCCCGCCGCATTCTGGAGGCGATGAAGACGCTCCACAACCAACTGCGTTGGGAGGACTTGGCGCCCAACCTCCGGCGCACGAAGCGGGCTGCGCCGGGGGTGGAGACGGACCCACCCCGGGACTTTGTGCACTGCACCAAGGGGGTGGTCCGGGGCTGTCTGCGCCCCCGCGAGGGACTCGGGAGTGCCGAGCTCCCCTATGCGGTCGGCGTGACGGCGTCGACTCCAGCGCCCGCGTCGGTCTGGGACAACCCATCTCACCCGGGGTTAGCCCGACGCGAGCCGCGTCGGGTCACGCCTCGGAACCGGGATCGTGCTTCGGCCCCGACCGGTGTCCGAGGGACTCTCCCGGTATTTCCGGCGGCAAGGGCGAGTCTTATTTGCTCTTTGAGCTTCTCGAGCCCCTTCCCGAGTCTGTGGCGACCGGGATGCGGGGCCGGAATCCGGTCCCGCCCCACCTGGCTCGGGATCTAGGGATGCTGTTGCCCAACTTGGGCGCCAGTCTGTATGACGTGTCGATGGAGGCCGCACTTCTCGCCGCCATCGACAGGTTGGGGTGGGTGACCCGCCGGGTGAGCGACTTCCTCACCCAGCCCACTGACGACGAGTCACGTCGTCAGTTGGCGATCAGGGTCACTCGCATGGCGGTTGGACATGACTTTGTCCAACGCCTTGTGTCCTGAGGACAGCAGCTGTCTCGCCCGGGAGAGAGTTCTCCCGGGTCGGCTTGGGTTTGGTCCGACAGGCGGGGTGACCGCGGGGGGTACCCGTCGTCGGTCCCGTCACCCTCGACCCCCCAAGCTGGGCGGTACCCCGGGCCTTACGTGCCCCACCCGGGGTATGACAACACCTACCCCGGGCCGCCCGACTCGAATAGCGGGCCGGGTGACCACATGACCCGTTAGTGAGGGTGAGGGCCGACTTGTTCCCTTCTTTTCTTTCCCGAATGCATGCAGTGCCATAGTGCCAAGAGTTACTTGCTTCTGGTATAAAGGGGAGTTCCCTGTTTTTGTCTTCTGTCTCCAGTGGGAACCGTCAGGATGGTCCAAAGTCAGCTCCATCCGGGGTCCAGCGTCAGACTCGGGGATCCCCACTTGAGCCTGAGGGTGAGATCTGACCCCTACCCAACTCAGGTACATAGTCACTGCTCAGGTCTCAGTCCTATGACTTACACAGGAGTGAGGAGTAATGCCGACTTGCCGGCAGTACTTCCGGACTTTCTCAGTTGGAAGTCCTTCAATGAATTCCTAAGTATCGGAAGTTGATCCATATCCGAACCAACGAACTCGGAGCATTAGTCGTCCGCGTTCGTCATATCCATGTCCGAAAAACTTATTGAATACGGCCTCCGTCGGGGGGACGGGAGGGCTGGGACTTTCCATGCCTCCAGTGCTCGGGTCCAGGCAGGATCTCCCTCGGGCGGTTCGGGTGCGCGAGTTGCGCGATTCCCGTTGATTGTCCGGATTCCATCGTCACTCTCGATGGTCAACCGTCGGCCGTCTGTCTTCAGTATCTGGTATGGTCCTCGGGCTTTGAAGACCAACTTGCCCCCTTGGTTCTCGTGCGATTTCACGAAGATCCAATCTCCAACTCGGAGTGGTTCACGGCGACTCTTCACCCTAGAGTCGAAGTTCCGTTTGTATCTGGCCTGGGCTTTTTCCATGGCCTCCCTGACTAGAGGGATCATCTCCTCCAACTTATGGAGAAGGGACATCTTAGCTTGACCCGTTGTTTGGGTCGACATATCACCGTCACTACGGGTGAAGCGTTCAATGGCCATCGGCTGTAGCCGCCGAGGGCAGACGACAGCGAATGGAGCTTCCCCAGTACTACTATGTACTTGGGTATTGTATGCTGTCACGAGTAGGGACGCATACCGAGCCCATGTGACTACATGGTCATGGACATAGTGTCGCAACTGGCGCACTAGTGTCTTGTTGAACCGCTCCACCTGCCCATTAGTCTGGGGGTGGTAGGGTGTGGCATAGTTTTTCACAACCCCAAGCATGTTCATAACTCCTTGATAGAGGACGGACGCAAACTGTGGTCCGTTATCCGATAAGATGGAGTCCGGGATTCAATAACTGGCTATCCAGACATCGAGCAAGTGGCTTACGATGTCCATGGCGGTGGTGTCCTTGAGTGGGGCCACCCGTGTGAGCTTTGTGAAGCGATTACACATCACCAGGAGGTAGTCATACCCCTCTGGTTCTGGGCGATCAAGCTCCTTTCTGATCCCCGTGCAGAAGCTGTCTGCTCCTTGCGCCTGGACCAACTCGGCGACTGGCACTGGCAAATTTTTTACGTTCTCGGGCCGGCGTGAGTCAAGCACGTCCCCAGAACGAGTGGTGACTCCAACCAGAGGAATTTCCTCTGGGATGGGGTGGTGGTCTTCCCCATCCGTCGGGATGCGAGACATGGCATCCGCGACTGCATGACGCTGGCCCGACTTATACTCGGCGTCATAATCGAACTCGGCAAGGCGTAGCCGCCATTGGTTCAGCCGATTGTTCGACAGGCTGTGGTGGTGAGTATCCACTGCAGGGCCCTGTGGTCACATCGAATGAGAAACTTCGCTCCTTCGATGTAGGGTTGTAGCATGGAGACTGCCCATACTACTCCAAGACCTTCTATTTCCGTCACAGAGTAGTTCTTCTGTGCGGGTGTCAGGCCCTTACTATAGTAGCCAACGGGCAGGTATTCTCCCGTGGGCTGCTGTTGAAGCAAGCAACAACCAAGTTGGTCGTAGCTGGCATCAACGTCAATGATATAGTGGCCTCCGGACTTCGAAATGGCTAACACCGGCGGGTTACAGAGGAGTTCCCGTAACCTGTCAAACGCCTCTCGCTCCACCTCCGTTGGAGGGGCCAATGTCTTGGGCAGCTTGGAACTCACTAAGCGGTTCAGAGGGGCGGACACTTTGGCTTAGTCTCGCGCAAAGCGTCTATAGACATTGCACATGCCGAGGAAGCTCCTCAGCTGTGTCTGCGTGTGGGGGAACTTCGCCCGACGTATCGCCTTAAGATTCTTCTCATTGACGCTGATGTATCCAGGCCGGACTATATGGCCTACATACTCCACCTCGTTGCAAAAGAGGTGGCACTTGGACGGCTTGAGTGTCAAGCCTGCCTCACTCAGCAGGGTGAACACCTTGTCCAAGTGGGACACATGTTCTTCCGCACCTTGGGAGAAGACGATGATATCGTCCAGGTAGACGAGGGCATACTGCCACTTGACTCGGGCGAGTATCATGTCGATGGCACGCTGGAACGTCGCAGGTGCGTTACACAACCCAAATGGGAGTCGTGTACACTGATAGAGTCCACAGTGGCACGTGAACGTCGTCAGGTGGCAATCCTCCTCACTTATGGGGATCTGCCAATATCCCGCGTGGCAGTCCAACGTCGAGAAGAACTGTGCCTTGCCAAGTGAGTCGAGGCAGTCGTTCATACACGGCAGAGGATAACTATCCTTCACCGTCCGCTCGATGAGCTTGCGGTAGTCAATGCAAAACCGCACGGTGCAGTCTGGCCTGGGCATTAAGACTATGGGGCTCGCCCACTAGCTTGAGCTGGGCTCAATGACACCCATGTCGCTCATTCGTTGGACCTGCTCTCGAGTAAGTTATCGAGACGCTTGGCCCATCCGGTAGGGGTTCAAGCGGACTGGCTTGGCCCCCGGCTTGAGCCGTATACGATGCTCAGTGGCCTTGATGAGTCCAAGGTCACCGTTCCACAACTTGTGGTGTTTCTGGACCACGTCATCCAGAGACTGGTGCAGTGCTTTCGGGACATTCTCCCGATGCTCATGAGGCATCTTCTCCGCCGACTCTGGCGGAGTGTCTTGGCATAGGTCGGTGCCAAGCTTCTCCCACTGCTCGTTAGTTACAGCAGTGATACTTCCCTCGTGGTTGCAGATCGAGGCGATCTTCATCCCCGCGGGGAGGCGACGGGACTGGTTCGAGGTATTGAGTATCTCCACCCACCAGGATTGTCCCTTCCCACACGTCATGGGTCCAGGTGCCACTTGCACCTGGTGTTTATGATACACGCGGTCAATTGTGGAGACAAACCCGTTCCCCTGAAACGGCGTGGATACAAGTACGTACCCACGAGACCGGGGAGGCAACTGCACTCCCTTGGCCAGGCAAAGGGTCGCGCCAGCCCCCAGAGGCTTGGGGGTTGAGGCAGTCTCCTCTACGGGCTGCGTATTGACAGTCCGTCCATACCGCAAGATGGGGACACTTTCTCCATTAAGCAAACGCACATATCTCTGTGGGCCGCAGATGGCGGGCATGTGGACGTCAGTGAAGTCCGTCCCCAGGAGCACTGGGACGGACATGCGGGGAACTACCCCAAAGGTCACCGATGTCCGGTACGACTCGATGCATATACTCAAGTTAACGGACCCCACAATGGGGAGAAGTCCCCCATTGACATCAAACAGATGCCACCGTGATGGGTCCGCGGCATTCAACGTCGTCCCATCCGGGAGAAGTTCCTCCTGGATGAGGGATGCAGCAGAGCCCGTGTCAACTATGACACGGGAGGCAAACACGTATCCCTGGTCCGCCCACATTCGGGCCGCGACCTGGTAGTTACTCCCAGTCAAGATGGCTTCGACCCGAGTTGGGTCTGCCGTCGCCGGTAGGGTCTTGGCTCGAGGCCGTATACCTTTCCGACGCTTGAGGATGCGAACGTTCCCATAGGTCATGGGACTCCGCTTGTCCTTCGGGTCTTCGCCGGCCGGCGCTGAGGACGACTTACCCCCAGCGCCTACTCGTTTCCCGACTCCGAGTCAGAGGAGGTCGCACTCTGTTCCGCCGGGGCGGGGGTAGACTCTTCCCCCTCCTCCACGGGGTGCTCAGCCTGAGCCAACTCTGGTTGAGTCGAGGCTACTGCTCGAGTGGGAGCAGGGCGTGGAGCCCGAGATGTTCGCTCTCCTCCCGGAGCTAGACCGCGTGCAAGTATCGCTCGCAGTCGTGCATCCAGCTTCGGACACTGGGCAGCCCAGTGGCCAACTTCACCACACTGCCAACACGGCCGATCACTTGTCGATCCGCGTGTCCCATACTTGGGTGTCGGCGCCAGAGTTGTGGCAGCCGTAACCTCTTCCTCCCCTTCCGGGACCGAGGCCACGCCAACTTGGAACCGTGCCCTAGGCTCAGGAAAGGCTCGGGGAGGACGGCGGGAACGAGTCGTCTCAACCGTCTTCCGGACCTCCTTCTCTCTTTCCTTCCGTTGCTCCGTCAGGAGCCAACGGTACTCATCACCCTTAGTCTGGGCGATGCGGGCCAGCTCTGCCAAAGTCATGCCAGGAGTGTTGCGCTCTCGCACAGTCGAGCGAGCGGCCCGATGCACGCCTTCAACGAAGCGGCCTTTGATGACCCCCTGTGGATGAATGAATCCACAGAGGACGTTGAGCTGGCGAAGTCGCTCAGCAAAGGCGCGCTCGTCTTCACCCGTACTCTCTGGGTGGCACGGTTGAACTCTTCGACTTGAAGGGCCAACGTGGCCTCATCCGGGTGTAGGCGGATGAGCCAATTCACAAGCTCCAGGTAGGTGGACACTTCACCTGGGCTACCGCCATGCCGACTCGGCATGACGTTCATCACCTCGGAACGGAAAGGTTCCTTGGTGAAGTCCTGAAGCATGTAAAATGCCACTGCTTCGTAGAAATCATTGTCATCACAGGATTTTGCGAACTTCCGCAAAAACTGGAACACCTTGAGTGATGGGGTCCCGTCCCACTCGGACCGGACACCAAACGACTGGGCCACATCCTTCTTCAGCCGGCCCAAAGTTCGGGCTTGGCTGCGAGTATAGCGCAACGACTTGTTCGCCAACCCGTACGTCTCACAGTCAAAAACACTCTGGTACAACGGTTTGTTCACCACGATCTTCGTGGGAATCACCCGTTCCGTTGACAAGTTGTCACGAGCACGCTCCGACGATCGGGTGGGAGACACACCACCCACGTCCTCTTCCGACGTGGACTGTGACTCGTAGTCCAACGCCCGACGGGGTGTAACCCGACTCCCCCGTCGGTCTGACCGCCGAGTGTCACGCCCCCGAGTCGCGGGAGTGAGCTTCTCAAGGGACCTTCCCACCTCATCTCGCACGACTTGCGCGATGGCGGTCATCAGAGATGCATCCACGACTCCGGGTGTCCCCGGCGGTGCCCGGCTCGAGCTGCCGCCCGCCGGTTCCGGAGCCAAAGGTGGCACGGACGCACCAACCGGGGGCGCGGAGTCACCACTCCCGCGTCCCAACCCAGTTGGCTGTCCTTGGCCGAAGTGAGTGCCAACATCCGACGGCGGGACATTCGGGTCCCGACCCGGATCCGATGTCCCAACCGCAGGAGGGCGTACTCCGCCAGCTCCCATACCACCTGGGCGGGGAAGGAACCGAGCCAACCCTGCTCGGGGACCCGCCACGGGGTCCGTCACCTCCGTACCAACCTGACTCGGGGGGTCACCACCAACAGGGGGAGCATCTCCTTCCCCCTCCCCAGTCACACGTGGGTCGGCACGGGGGTGTCCCTCGCCGCCAGGAGCCATGGCAACTCAAGTGGAGTACGCCGAGATGGCTTTACGGTGCCCAGAGTCCGGTATCGTCGGCCAAAGGGGGTGTGAGTCGTACGGCGCCCCTCCGTTCCCACGAGAGAACGGCGAGGGTTCGGGCAACTCCCCCCCTCCAAGACACGAAGGTCACTTGTCTTGTCCTCCCGCACACGCAAGAAGTGGCGAAGACTCGGCGCGCAACCGACGGTCTCGGTGCCGATGGGGGAAGGGACCAGCTCGGTCTCCTCCGGCTGCAGCACGGAAGAAGCCAAGTCGGGGTCCTTCCCCCGATGATCCACCAACTGTAGCGTTACGCTCGGCCTCCTCCCAAAAGCACGGGGAGGAGCGCGTACGCTCGGGATCCCAAGAGGGGACACCGGAAGAAGTTCCTCCGACGGGCCACCACGCGACCTGCGTGTGCCGGGTTGGCGCTTCCGACAAGCACGAACAAGACGTGTTGGAGCCAGACGAAACTTTCTTGGGGAGCTAGACCGGGCCAACCCGCCCCGCTCCCCCACGCATATAAACCCACTCGCACGCATGCGTGCAAACACGCAAAACAGCCCTCCAGACATACCCCCAATAACACCCAGAAAATAGACACTCTCACTCTCCAATAAAAAGACTCCATCATCAAAGCAAGAAAAAGCACACGAATCCGTCTGGCTCCCGCGCAGAAATCCCAAGATCAGAAAACAATCCGTAATACTTTTACGGGGGTGCACTGAAAACCAGAGTCGGATCCAGCCTGAAAACACAGGGATCCCGGTAGAGTCTACTCGGGAAATCTCCATGGAATTCAATCCTAGTTGGAAGGAATTCGTATTAGTCGGGACCATAGTGGACGTTCCACTACAGCAAGAGCCGTGGGCTGACGACCGGAAGCGCAGGCGGGGGCCGCTGGCGATGCGTGGAAGCGCCGGCGGGGGACGTCAGCGCCCAGCAGAAGCGCAAGCGCGTCGCTGACTCGGCAGCAGCGGCGGCTGCAGCGGCAGCAACGAAAAAAAAGTGCGCCCAATGATTCGGCCTCCGCTGACGCGCGCGCCCGGCGCCCACCCCCCCTCCCCGACAGTGCAGCCGGGCGCACCGATTTCGCGGCCGGGGTCGGCTGCGACGGCGGCGACGAAAAAAAGCGCGCCCAAAAATTCGGCGGCCGCTGACGAGCGCGCCCGGCGCCGATCCCCCCCCCCACGGTGCAGCGGGCGGCACCGATTTCGCTTGCCGGGGCGGCTGCGGCTGCAGCGGCGACCCTAAAAAAGCGCGCCCAATGATTCGGCCGCCGCTGCCGGATGCAACAGCCACCCCCCTAGGCCGCCGCTGTCGGATGCACAGGGGCCCCATCGGCCTCATACTGAAGACAGCTCCCAGTACGACAAGCGCAGTAAGCGAGGCTGAGTAAGAGATCCGAACAACAATCCCCCCTCCCGGGGGAAGTCCAAAAGTACACTCCGCAGGAGTTGTTAGCGCGGATTAAGTTGTGGGTGCGATACAGCCATGGGCGGTGTGACGTGGCCAGACAGCCGTAATGGGCCTGACAGAGACGTCCACGTCGACCCCTCCTGATATGCTGCAATCCAATGCGAACTCACCCTCGATTGCAGACTCTGCTGCTGTGCGATTCGTGACGGGCCCTTCTACGCCGAACAGCGTTTGGCTCAGTGCAATCCACTGCGAACTCGAACTGGTTAAATTATATACCGCCCGGCCGTGCCGTAACGCTGGGCGCCGGGCAACGGCCACCTCCCCATGCCTTGGGCTAGTTAGTGAGACTATGCATGGCTGAGAATTGTTGATTGTGAAGATCCGCTATTCCTGACAACCAACCACATGGCGCTCCCTATTGATTAACCTGGCTTCCAGACGTCCGCGTGGGGCGGTTACCATGCTGAAGGGTGCTGGATGAACTCATCGTCCAATTGTTTTCAACGATAGGTCTGCAGCGACGCACTATAGCCAATCGTAGGTCTGAGGGCAGCCAACCAGACACGAGTAAAAACCTATGAGTGGTTGTGTGTCGCCGTTGATCAACCCATGAGAGACGCAAGCAGTATGTAAATACTCCCTCTCTATTTGTCGCTATTGCGACCCCGCTGTACCTGGCATCAATTTCAATCCTGCATTCCCGAGCCTGAGCGGCCCCAGCGATCTGACCGGCACGGGGACGTCTGCCCCCCCGCGCAGGGTGGCCGCGGGTCGCCGCTGTGGCCGCGTCGCGGGACGTCCCTACGTTGGCCCTTACAGCGGCTACCACTGCGCGTGCCCAAGGCGGGGCTGGGGCCGTGGCGTGCGGCGGGGGGGGGGGGGAGGGCCTAGAACGGGCGCGGCCGCCGCCGCCGCGACAGACGGCGGCAAAGGCCACGATGTAGGGGGAGCCTCCGCCCAAGATGCGCGGCGGGGGTCCACGCCGGCGCAGGGGCGAGCTGCGAAGGCTGGGGTGGCCCCTGAAGCAGCCCGGTGGCCCGCCCCCTGGGGACGGGCGGCGCGGTGGAGCTCAAAGCGGGGGGGGGGGGGGAGGGGAGAGGGCGGCGGGGAAGGGTGGAGGGGACGCGACCAGATGAGGCGCCACCCTCACCCTTCACCCCCCCCCGCGGTTCTTAATTTGCCCGGCGGGCTCTGCCTGCCACGTGGAGGGTGGCGCGCGGCGGCTGCCAACGACGCGGCCGTGCCGCTGCTGGCGCGGGCGCGGTGCTCCTGCTCCCCTTCTCCCCTCCCCTTTCCTCTGCCCGCACCCTGACCACCCACTGTCTTTCGTGCCCGCCCCCTGGGGACGGGCGGCGCGGCACAGCGGAAAGCGGCGGGGGGGCGGAAGGCGGGAGGGCGGCGGGGGGGGGTGAAGGCGGCGTGGCAAGATGAGGGGCCACCCGCCCCCTTCACCCCCGCTGCCACTGCGCGTGCCCGAGGTAGGCGTTGTTTGCGGCGGCGGTGACGGCGGTGGCGGAGGTGGTGGCGGCGGCAGCCCCCCCGCCGCCGCCCCCGAAGCCGCCACCGAAGCCGCTGCCGCGCCGCGCCCGAACCGCACCCGCACGGCCTATGGACGGCCGATTGGGGTCGTGCCAATGGGGCGGGGGTGAAAAGCCGCCGCCAGCCCCGTTGCTGCTGTCGTCAGTGCTTCTATCCCAGTCCGCATTGGGTGGGCTGCCGACGCCGCAGCGCAGCGGCGGCGCGGCGGGGCGTGGACGACGGCCCTGCGGCATCCCTGAGCCACGTCCCCTATAATCAGCTGAGGGGACATTATGGTCTGAAAAAACGACTTAGATTGCGCAACAATAGACTTAGATGAGTTGAGGCTCTCTTAATGCAAAAAGATAAAGTAGCCCCCCAAAGCGCCCCTAGAAATCAAGAAGTGACCCCAGTGGCGTTTAATTCTGTGAATTCAAAAAAAATCGCGCCATTCAGAATGGTACGCGGCCCGTCCGCGTGGCTGGAATGATGTTCATTCAAATAGAAGATATTGCCCCCCTTAGAGAGAACTGGCTGATCGTTGCAGGGACGTGCATCGAATCTGAGGCCATCATCCATCAGCGTCCGCAGCACTGTCCGAGAGGCGCCCTCGAAAGCGGCCGTGGCGGGCTACCGGGACGCCCCCTCCACTGCCGCCGCCGCCCCCCCGCTCAGGTGGTCGTGGTTCCCTCTGTGCACTAAGTCGATCGCCGATTGCGCTCCCCTGAGAGGAGGGTCGCGGCGCGCGGAACGGGGCAGTGGTGGGAAGAATGGGAAGAGGCGCCAGTCTCCGCATGTCACCTCATGACCACTCTGCTTCACCCATCTCTGCCGCGCACATGAACTGATCTTCTCCCTTCCTTCTATCGCTCCCCGCTTTCCCTCCCCCGCCCTCCGCAGAAAAGGATGCCCTTGACCGACCTCCGCCCCCCACCTTTACCCAAGGACTCTGCCATGTTTTAGAGAGCGTCTTGCGAAGAGGTGTTCCAGCGGCGTTATTAGCGGGCTCTCCCGCCTCCCCCCCCCGCCCCGCTCCTTATCTCCCTCCCCCTCCTCCCCCCTTCCCCCTCTCACTTCTCTAGTAGCCCTACCACCGCCTACCTCCCATGCTGACCAAAGTATCAACGATGTCACATAAAAAGGCGCCCGCACTTGCTGTGTCCCCAACAGGACGCACGCCGGCGGGGCGTGCCCCCCCCCTCCCGCATCCGTTTTCTACCAGCCCCCGCCGGCCGCTGCGACGGCCATCCCTTCCAGGGCAGGCGCTGCGCCCACCGCGATCCCGGGAAGGTGGCCACCACTCCAGGGTGGCGAGGGGATGCGCCCATCGGGCACCCGCCGAAGAGGTGGAGAGGCGGCCGCCGCCTCGCGCGCCAGCCATAGCACCGCCCGAACTGGCCGCTTAAAGGCGCGGCCGGCGGCCGCGGCGGCGGCGATGGCCGCCGCCGTGCCCATCCTCTCGCCACTCGCGACCTCAGGATCCTCGCTCTTCTCCCCTTCGGACGCTCTCGCAGCCGGAAGAAACAAGATCACCACCATGGACGTGGCGGCGGGAAAGAAGGGCGACGGGTGACGCTCCCCCGCCCGCCGTCCCCTCCAAAAAGGGGCCGGTGTCGGCAGCCAGCCGCACCAGCAGTCCCAGTGAGGACGGGACGGCCACCTAGTGAGAGGCAGCCGCTGACGCTTCCGCCCACGGGGGGGCGCTACACGCAGTGGAAGGGGCGGTGGGGGCGGCTGCGGCGGTCGCGGCCCGCCGCCGCGCCAACCATACCGCCCTGATCAGGCGGGGGCAGCGAGCCCTCGCGTGAGATCCATCTCCGCGCCCCACCCCCACTAACCCCTGCCAGGGCCGCCCACCCATTCGGCGTCCCTTGCATCCCCCCCGTTATGCAGTGAGGTGCCCGAGGGGCCACCTCCAGCCATTTCACACCACGTACCAGCCCCCCTTCCCCCCCCCCTCCACCACTTCCCGGCCAGCCCCCTCGGCAGACGCCGCAGCTCGTCCCGAACCGCCACCCTGCCGCCCCAGTCGTCCACCGTCCACACAGCCCACGGCCCACCGGTCCCGGTGCGGCCGATGACGGCGGGGGTCAGCGGGGTCCCCCCAATCCCCCACCCCCTCGGGACTTAATGCCCCTCCCCACTCCCCCTCCCATCTCCCCCGCCCCTGGCTGCGCCGCTCCGCCGCCACTCCCCCCCCGGCAGCAGCGCGGCAGCGGCTGCCAACGCAGCCGCCCACTTCACCCTTTCCTCATCAGTGAGCAAACGAGAAGCTCCGTCGCGCACCAAGTCCCGTGCCTCGGCAAGATCAGCCAGGCAGGAGGCCAGCTTGGCCTATGCCGCCGCGTCGCCCGCGCGGAAGACTCAGAGGGTATACAGCAGAGCAGCGGCGAGGCCAAAAAATCAGACAGGCCTGGCGAGGTGCCGGGGCAGCCGCCATCACGCCCGCCGCCTCGTCTGAGAAAGTCTGTGCAGTAGCGTCCTCCCTCTGCCACGCCCCCTCCCGGTCCGCTACCCGCTATCGCGCCCGCTTCCGGAGGCGACCTCGATCCACCTGCTGCCACAGCCCGTATGTGGGGGCGCTGTGAGGTCCTTGACATGAGCTTGATGGAGCCATTGTTAGGTCTGGTACGCTTGCCAGATCTTCCGATGCATTCTGGACGCTGGGTTGCTAGCATCGAAGGTGGCCGCCACTGCTTGAGTGGGCACCGCATGCTGCATCGAGGTGCAAAGATATTCCGCCTGACAACCCTGGGTTGTCTGGCAGCTTTGACTGTGTCTCGAAGCGATCCTTACAATGAGTAAACAATGAGCACTGGGCGTAGTGAACAAGAGTTTGAAGCGCTCTGGCAAACACAACCATCAGTGATCTGCCATCACTCCCCCTTCGTATCGGACCGTTGTCTCCGTTTCGCTGGGGAGACCTCATCAACTGTCGCGACAGAACCAGCGCTGCACCAAAAATGACTGTGTCAGCTTTTCAAACCTATGGGAGCATGGCGAGCAAGCAGAGCGGACAGACTACCCTGACCCTCTCAGGCACCGTCAGAAAAGCCGTCATCCGCCCGCCGTGCGTCCAGATCAAAGTAGGCCACAGGATTTACCGCCACACCTAGCAGAAGACAGGCGCGAGACTGGCTTCAACTGCCATTCTGGCAAAGTACAGTGGCAGAAAGGACCGGTTGCTGGGATATACCCACGGAAAACCTTAATCGCAGAATATTCAGAAGGTAGCACCCCATCATACTCGTGCCTTGTGGAGAGCTCAGGTGGCCCCCTATTCCATCTTGAAATCTTGATTTACTAAAATTTCACCCCACACCATGGAGAGTTAGGGTGCAGCCACCAGTGACGTTCCGAGGCCATTCTAAGTTTGTTAAACGAGTTTTCGGACTGGGCTGTGATTGGTCGAGACCGCGTTCCGAACTGCGGTCCGAATGAGGGGCTGAAACCACCTGGAGTTAGGTGAAACGATGCCGTCGGGCCGTCGCGTTTTAAGAAATCGGCGGGAGAGGCATTGGTGGGTGACAGGTTTCCGAAGTGCTTTGGATTTGGTACCGTTTAGATTACGTCTGCCATTCTAGACGGAACAGCAAGCAATCTCGACGCAGGCGGCGGATCTCGACCGTATCTCCTGAAAAACAACACACCATCTCGGCGCACATTGACGGGGATGGACCAAAGTAGACCAGGAATCGGAAGAGAAGCATGCAAGATCGGATGAGGTTCACGTTTTCATCGATGGATAGGACAGAGCTGGCTCCAAAGTTGTGGGCAACGACATACGCGAGGCTCTCGTAGCCCGAGACGCCCGTGTCAGCAGCCAATGAGACGCAAAGGATGAAATTTTCAACGCGCGCCGGGGGGGGAGGACGGCGCGCGCGTCGCACACGTCGTTGCGAGGAAGGATACGTGAGACGTCGCCTTTCCCATGGCACGTCGAGTGTGCCCTATCTCTTCCACCCACGGGTCAACATCACCGGAAATCACACGTTGTGGCCCTCAATCGCCGCGGGGTAGGTGCCTTGCCCGAGAAGGGCCTCGCCGCGGAAAGGCCTCGTCCGGGAAGGGGGCGACAGGGAGGTGCGCGGGTGCCCCTTCTGAGGCGCTGTGGCACTTGGGGCGCCGGGGCGCGTCAAGAGGGCGCGAGAGGGGGGGCGTGCAAGCGGCCGCCGCCAGGATGTGGCCCGGGAGACCGCGATACGCGGCAGGGGTTTGAGTCGGGCCAGGCACCCCGTCCGAGGCAGTCTGAGGCAGGATCCATCTGGGCGCGGCAGGGGGCCCATCCGGGTGGGGGGGAGGACCCGCGGTGGCAGGCGGTGGGCAGAAGCCGAGGCGCACGGCCCGTCACGGGTTGCGCGCCCCCTGCATGGCTGTGTGCGGCAGGGGTGGCCCATTTGTGCGGCGCAGGGGGGGATCCATAAGAGAAAGTGCGTCCATTGGAGGAAGGCGGCAAGGGCCCCGTGCGAGCGGGCGCGGCGCGGAGGTCGCTTTCGCCCCCCACCCTGCGCTCTGGGTGCCACGTCGCGTCACCCCCCCGCCCCCTGTGCGAGGCCCCGTCCCCCCCTGCCCGACTCGCTCGCGCCAGCGCTCAACCTTCCGTACGAGGCCGCCCGCCCCTTCCCTCGCCTCCCGCGCCAGGCGGCGCCACCGCACCACCCCGCGTGGCACGCCGCGCCCCCCGCCCGCCGCACCCCGTGCCAGGCGGCACCACCCCTCCACCCCGAATGGCGCGCCGCGCCCCCCCACGCCACCCAGCCCCCGTGCGAGGCCGCACCTCCCCCCGGTCCGGCGCGAGGGGTTCCTTTAGTGTGGACGCGTGAGCCTGGCTGGACGGTCTCCTTATTGTTCCACGACCCTTTTCTGGCAGTGTCATGAAGGCACCGTTCCTGGGGTGCTCGGCTGGGTGGCGGACAGTGGCGGTGTGGACGACTCTTTATTGGTGGCTGTACCATTAGCGTGGCGGCCGCGTGTCCGGACACGGCATACAGACATACGGGCCGTTTACGTTGTGAAAGGACGGACCTCTCCCCGCGCAGCCGCGTGACACCCCGCCCTCCACGTGCAGGAGGCTACCCTTTTTCTGAGCTCCCTCCCTCCAGGTGCACTAGGGTCTGTGCGTGCACCATCTGCAAGAACGCGTCGTTAACAGGTACCCCGTGCGGGCCGCGTGTGGGTGCGGGGCAGACGCCCCAGCGCGCGCGCGCACGCGCTTCCGTCTTATCTGCGCTGTGTGCGTCCCATCCACCGGGTATGTACTGGGGCCGACGCCGCTGTGTGCGCGCGCGCGCACGCCTTCCCATCCTGCCCACGGCCATCCCACGCTCACCTCCCCTCCATACCGTGCACGCTTTCTTTTCGCGCCTATTCGTCCGGCGGTGCGCGGGATCCCTCCGCACACCACCGCCTCCCTACATCCCGCACCACGCGCTCTTCCCGCGCATCCACCGGCTCTGGGCGTCGTGGTCTTCTCGCGCGCGCGCGCTTTTCTTCTCCCGCCTTTTCCCATCTTCCTTTTCCCCACAGCGGCACCACGCGCCCCCATCCTTCCTTTCTGTATGGACCCCTGGCGGCGCTTGAGCGGGGACCCGTCCAGCTGGGGTGGCCCGCACCCGGGTCGTCGACCCAACTGGGACGGCCCGTCTGGCGGGCAGCGGGGCGGCCCTGCCAACTGGGGTGGTCCTTCACAAGGGTACCGTGGCGGCTCACCCACCTGGGAGGGCCCATCTGGTGGGCGGTGGGGCGGTGCATCCGACTGGGACGGCCCGTCTGGCGGGCAGCGGGGCGGCCCTTCCATCTGGGGTGGTCCATCACAAGGGTACCGTGGCGGCTCACCCACGTGGGAGGGCCCATCTGGTGGGCGGTGGGGCGGTGCATCCGACTGGGACGGCCCGTCTGGCGGGCAACGGGGCAGCCCGCGCAACTGGGGTGGTCCATCACAAGGGTACCGAGGCGGTTCAACCAACTGGGACGGCCCGTCCGGCGGCCAGCGAGGCGGCCCTTCCAACTGGGGTGGTCCATCACAAGAGTACCGTGCCGGCTCACCAACCTGGGAGGGCTCATCTGGTGGGCGGCGGGGCGGTGCGCTCTTCTCTGGCGGCCCGTCTGGTGGGCAGCGGGGCGGTCCACCTAACTGTGAGGGCAGACCGGGGGCCCCCTCTGACGGTCCGTCGGCTGGCGCGCGTGGCGGGTCCCAAGCTCTACAAGAATGGCCCACCTCCCGTCCCAACCAGGCCGTGCCCTCAAGCCACCCATCCTGTGGATCCCAGTGCCCATGCCCCGGGTGTCCGACGAGGGATGCACCAGCCTCATCCCTGCCGGGCCCATCCCAAGAGCAATTCCCGCCGTCGGCGGGGGGGAATGCAGCACGAGCTCGAGCGTCTCTTCCCGTGGTGAGGAGGCCCATCAAGCCGACGGCCACCACCGACCAGTGGGGCCGACCGAAGCTCAAGCGCGACCGTGCAGCGGCACGTCTGAGATTGCAACTGGCTACCTTTACACCACCCCTGACGCCGGAGGAGCTGAGCCGCATGCCGTCCCTGCAGCTGCCGTCCTCGTCGACATGGCACTCCCAGTCAACCGTTCAGGTGTCTCCCCCTCATCCACCGCACGAGCCTCTTCCGACGCAGCCCTCGCCCACGCCCGCGCCATCGGTGCCAGCGCCGGCGCTGCCAACCGAGCCGCTGGCGGGGCAGACAGCTCCCACGGCGACGCCATCCACCCAAGCGGAGGTAGCGGCGGAAGCGGCGGTGCCGGTGCCGAACCTCCCAATGGCGGCGGCGGCGGCGATGGCGGCGACGCTCCCATCCCCGGCTCGCAGGCGCCGACGCCACCGCAGCAGTAGGGGGCGGTGGTCGTGGGCAGGGGTGGTCGGACATTGAGCGCATGGTCCTTTGTGGCGCCTTCCTCAAGATCTCACAGGATCCCGTCACCGGCACCGAGCAGTATGGCAAGGTCTTCTACGCACGGGTCGCCGACACCTTCCGCGAGGACCTTTTGGCCAAGGGTGATCACTTCCCGAAGCGGACGACGTCAGCCATCACCAAGGAGTTTAGGGACAACATCAGCAAGCAAGCACAGCGTTTTGCCTCATCCTGGAGTTATATCAAGCATGCAAAGCTGACGGGCAACCCAACCGAGGAGGACCTCATCCGCGGGGCTACGGCGCACTATCTGGGCAAGAAGGACTGGTACGCGGCCATCCGTGGGGCGGTGAACGCCAACGGCAGCCCCATCGTGGACACGGTCCGTATCCTTCCCTGCTGGCGCGTGCTACGTGTGCTGGACAAGTACAGTGGGGCGGCGTACGACATGGCCACGGGAACAGCGGCTGACGACGTTTTCATCCTGAACGACGAAGGCCAGCCCATCCTCAGCAAGCGTGGCGTCGGTGCGGACTTCCAGGGCCCCCCCGGTGGGACCAAGGCGCGCAAGGCTGCCATCTCGACGTCCATTGCTCTCGTCCGTGAGTGCGCGGCCAACACCAAGGCAATGCAGAGCATCGGGGAGACTGCAAGGCTTCGTCTTCAAGTTGCCTACATGAGCGACCCCTCCATCCGGGACACTGAGGAGGGCCGTCGCTTCCACGCCAACCTTCTGAAGCAGATCATGCTGCAGAGCGACGCTGAAGCGGCGCGGAGCGGTGCGGGCCCATCGTCGGCAGCGGGGGCGGAGCGTTTGTCATCTGCGTCGACGGCTGGTCGGGAGAGCGGGGATGGGGTGTCGGGGGCACGTGCCTTCGCCACACCGCCCTCGCCGCCACGCAGTCCGTGACCTGAGTCGGGCCCGCCTCCTCCTTCCCCCACTGTGGAGCTGACACCCGCGCATGCCCTGTCTGTCAACTTCATCGACGATACGCCCTCCCCGTCGGCGGACGAGCAAGGCATCTTCCAGGACGACGGCGCTGAGGACGACGGTGGGTCCGGCGGCGACGGCGGTGCGGGGCCAGACGTGGTGCTGTGATTCCTTTGGCGCGTGCTCTTGGATTCCTTCTATTGTTTCTCTTCTGTGCCCTCTTTGTCATCAGCTCGTACATGCTCCTCTGTGCCTTTGTGTGTTTTGTGCTCCTTCTGTGCTATTGTGCGTGTGGCTTTGCGTCGTATGAGGGACTTGTAGCAAAACGGCAAAGGTTTTTTTTTGGCAGTGGCTGCCCTGTAGCTACTGTCTTTTTTTTTTCCTCGACACCCGCCTTTCCCTTCATCTAGTCCTCGTGTCTCAGAAGGGTGCCGTCTCTGAAAAAGACGTCAGATGGCCTCTTCTTTGCAACCGCCCGTCCTGTGATAGATCCTTTTATGCGGGCGCCGCCAAGGGTAACGGCGCCGCCAAGGGCGACGGCGGCCTGCGCGGAAAAGCAAGGGCGGTGGCAGCCCTTGGTGGGCTCGTGGGTACTGTGCCGCGGCTGCCACCCACCCCCAAGACCAAGGGGGCTGGCGGTGAGTCAGGGCCCTAAGTCGTCTGCGGAACGTTTACAGTGTCTCTGTCAGCTGACTTTCAACGAAGTTTACATTTTTATTGTCAGAAACAGTGAAGCCACCAACAGAAGCGGGACTTCAGGGGATGTGCCGCGTGTGGCGGCGGTGTGTGGCGCCGCGCATTCGCCATCCCTGCAGTCTATTGTAAACGCTCGGGCGCGAGGGGGGGGGGGGGGGTGTGCAGCAGGGAAAAAGAAGGGCGGTCGGCTGCACAGGCGGGGGAAAGGGGCTTTTTTTTTAGGGGGGGCGAGCTGCCGGCCGTGACGATGGGGCAGCCGAGGTTGCACGGGGGGGCGATGACTCAGTGGGCCTCCTGGCTGCCCGCAGTGCACAATCCTGACCTGGATGGGGCTGTGGTGCGCTGCCCGAGGCATTGGCCGCCCAGGTTGCCCCCTGACCCTGCTCCCTCCTTCACCTCGGGCCCACTCAGCCGCGTTGAGGGCCTCCGCGGCTGTACTCAGAGCCTCGCTGAATGGTGTGGGAAGAATGCAAGAAAAAAAAAGCCGTCGCCGGCAAAAAAAAACTTTGAGAAGGTACAGCTCTACAGGTACGGCTCGAGGAGGGCACCGCGGTCTTCCCACACGTGAGCAGCCAGGTCGTCGCGCAAAGCCATAAACTCATCCACGTCCGTTGCCTCTTCCCGAGCGCGCAGCTCATACAGAAACGACCCTTCAGGTGGCGGCATGGCAGCGCCAATGGCCTGCACATTTGGGACAGGTGGCAGTCCATCAGCTCCTAGTCCCCCGGCGGCCTGCCCGCCCGCGCCCGTCGGACCTCCACCCCCAGCGCCCCCCCCGCCCACGCCGCGGCCGCCCGCATCGCCCGCAGCGCCGCCACTCTCAGCGCCCCCCCCGCCCACGCCACTGCCGCCGTCAGCGCCCGCCGGACCGCCATCCCCGGCGCCCGACTCGCCCCCACCGCCGGCAGCCCCAACACCGTCATGTGCGTGAGATGCGCCCATGCGCTGACGAGACAGGAACCCGTCGCGACGGTGCTTCACGACCATATTGTGCAATACGGCAATGGCTTGGCCTGCACGTACCACCCGGCGCACAGTCGTGAAGCGCGCCGGGTGAAGGGCAACGTGGAAGCGGGAGGTCAAAACAGCGTATAAACGCTCCACATCCTTGCGAAGAGCTTCCTGCAAGCGGTTGAAGGTGCGGTCCTGGGGCGTCTGCGGCGTGGGATAGGGCGTGGCAAAGAAGGGATAGCGCGGGTACACGCCGTCAGCCAGGTAGTACAGAAGGGAGCGCGTGCGACCGTTCAGTGTATAGGGAAAGGAGCGTGGCGGCCACCAGCCCGATATCACATCATGGTAGAGAGGGGATTGCCGCAGGAAATTCAGGTCGTTGTTGCTGCCCGGTGTCCCAATGAAGAAGTGCCAGATGTAGAGGTCCTCGTCGCACACAGTCTCCATCACGATGGTCCACTTCTTCTTGTAGCTCTGGTACATGCCAGAATGGCCCTTCGGACAGTTGCGCCAAGTCCAATGGGAACAGTCGATGGAGCCGATGCACCCTGGGACACCCCTCTGCGCGTTGCGCGTCAGGATGGCGGCGAGTTCGTCGTTGTTGGGCTGGCGGAGGTAGGTATCCTTGTAGGTGTCCACAATAAAGTCGATGAGACTGTTGGTTGCCTCGTTGATGGTGGTCTTGGACAGCCGGGTGTACTCGTCACAGCGGTCATAGCTCTCCCCGTACGCCAGGACTCGGAAGGCCGACACCAGCTTTTGTAGAGGATGGGACTGCAGCCTGCCCGTCGCGTTCACGCTCTGCGCCCAGTACGGCTCGCCCTTGATGTCATCGTAGATCTTGAGGAAGACGGCGCGTGGCACTCGAAACCGCCTCTCAAAGTCAGCCTCGTCGTACACGGATGGCTCGCCGTTGGCACCAAAGTAGTCTCGTAGGATGCTCTCGTGGCCCGCTTGAAAGTCACGATTCTTGTTGGCTCGCCGCCCTTGGATGGATCCCTTGCGGTGGCAGCGTGTCTCCTCCACGTCGGCAGATGCCATGAAGGATCGTCGTAAGGACGCCTCCGCGCTGGCCCCAAGCATCACGTACATCTCCAGATCGTCGCCGTCGTCATCCTCCCAGGTCACGGCGCTGCCAGACGCCATCAGGCCTCAGCAGAGCGAGGGGGGGAGGGGGCAGGTGCGGGACGTCAGCGTGGGGTTGGGGCTCGGGTGGCGGTACGCTGTGGTCGTGCGCGGGGCAGCGACGGTGGCGGGGATGGTGTCGGGGACGGTGGCGGGGACGGTGTCGGGGACGGTGGCGATGCGACGATGGCCGCGGTTGGACGGAGCGGCACGATCGCGGCCACACACCCCGATCTGAGTGATGAGGACACCCCCCCCTTGCTGTGCTGGTCCTGGGGGGTGGCTCCAGTGGCGCCAAAACGGCACGTCCACGCACACGCCCCATTTCCTGGACGGTGGGGCACACCCCGCGTGGTGTGGCGGTCGAGTCAGGTGGCATCAATGGGACAGAGCCCCTCATCCAATGAAGGGTACTTCGCAGTGGTCTTCAGGAGAGAACGTTCTACGTATCACGCGCGCCGGCGTGGGCTCATCCAATGGGGTCCTTCGGTTGTGCATGGCCTCGTGGGGCCGGGGCGGGGCGCGGCCCGGCACGGGGGGCGGGAGGGCTGGCGCGACGCGCCACGCGGGACAGGGGGGTATCACAGCCTGGCACGGGGGGCGGGGGGGGGTTGGGGCGGCGCGCCACGCGGGCGTGGCGGGGGGGGGGCGGGCGCGGCGTGCCACGCGGGGGTGGCAGGGGGGGGGGGGCGCGGCGTGCCACGCGGGGCAGGGGGGTGGCGCCGCCTGGCACGGCGGGCGGGGGGGGGGGGGCGCGGCCTTGCACAGGGGGCGGGGGCATGGCGGTACGTGGCACAAGAGCGCAGTGGGGGGGGACGACGCCTCGCGCGGGGGGCTGGGGAGGAGCGCCCCGTGTGGCACGGGGGGGTGGGGGGATCGCGGGATGGCACGCGGGGCAGGGGAGTGGGGCTGCGAGGCATACAGTGCGGCGCCATACCCAGTCTGGCCCCCTGTCCAAAATGTCATGGGACCAAGCGGCGCCTCCCTGGACAGGGCCCACCGCCCTGCCAGCGAGCGTCGGGCCGGCCCATCAGGCGAGACGTTGATTCCGTGCACCAGCCGGTGTGGCAGCGGGGCCATCGCGCGCGGCCGTGGCCGGTTGATGTCTGACTTTCGGCGTCGATGAATCCTCCTCGACTCTTGCCGCAACCTCCCCGAAAGGGACACAGATGTGTCCAATCGGCCAAATCAGACGCTCCATCTGGTCGGAACGCGCCCGGACGTTCCCCATACTGGCCGAGTATGGGGACAGCCCGACTGCGTTCCGACCAGAAAGTTTGTTGATTCAGATGGACTTACTTCTTGCAACATAAATCTGGCGAAAATCGCAATAAACCGTATGGGGAACGCGCATTGCTGTTTGGAGCGTTCCGGGCCCGATCTTCCCCATACGAGCCCGATATGAAAGATTATGAAAGATTCTGACTTTATTCAAGCAACTATGAAAATATATGCAGGTCGGAACGTGACTGTTCGTTGCACCCTTAGCCCGGGCAACAGCTGCCCCGGTCGTCACCTCCCATGTGTGCCCATTGTGGAGGTGCGCAGCGGGGCGGTTGCGGCTCCGCCTTTCCCCCGCCTGTGCACGTCAGCCAACATGTCGCGTCCGGGTGTCTCCGGGACGACACGGGCTACCTCAACGGGCTTTGTCGGCGGGGTGTCGCCACTGCGTCTGCTCGCGGGCAGCTGCGTCAGCTTCGGTGCTGCTCTGCCTAATGCTGGCTACATGACTGTGCACCCTCGTCTGGCACGTGTGAAGCATGGCAAGGTCCAGTTTGGGGTCCGGGGCCCGCGTGTCCTTCCCTTCCCTGGGCGGCGGCTTGAAGCAGCAGCAACGAGGTGTCTTCAAATGCGAGCAGATCCAAGTGTGGGAGGCGCTGGACGTCCAGACGGAGAACAAGGTGGAGTGGAACCGACCGTGCCTCCGTCTTCCTCTCCGTCCACGCCTGAACCTGCGCCGGTGCCCCCCTCTACACCCACGCCTTCACCCGCGCCCCCGTCTACGTCTGCGCCTGCGCCCCCATCTACGCCTGCACCCGCGCCCCCGTGTGCCGCTACACCCGCGCCCTCGTGTGCGGCTACACCCGCGCCCCCGTCTGCGGCTACACCCGCGCCCCCGTCTACACCTGCGCCCGCGCCCCCGTCTGTGGCTATAACCGCGCCCCCGTCTGCGGCGACACCCGCGACCCCGTCTGCGGCTACACCCGCACCCCCGTCTGCGGCTACTCCCGCGCCCTCGTCCCAGCCTCCAGCTGTACTGGAAGACGCGGCTGCGCTTCAGGTGCGAGCTGACTCGCATTGGCGGACTGCCGCGACGTACGTAAGGATGTCCGAGGCGGCTACAGACCCAGATGCGAGCGAGGCCTTTGCCCTCGCATCCGTTAAGCAGACGGTCCAGGCCGCGCGTCTACAGGAGCTATCAGAGCGCCTGCGGGAGCAGGCAGTGGTGGATCAGACAAAGGGACCTGTCTACCGTACGCTGCACAAGCTGAAGCTGCTGCGGAATCCTAACGTGCAACAAGACCGGTCACCGCCTGACTTTTCCCGCATCTTCATGCCGCATCCGTGGCGGCCCCGAGTGGATCTCGGGGACACGATTCCCCGTTTTTGGGATGAAGTGGTATGGCAAGTGACCAGTGCCCTACCTGTCCCCGCCCCCGGCCTTGAAGACGGGGAGGGTAAAGAGGACCAGATTTCACCTGGACGCCTGCCGCTGCTGTACCTGTTGTCATCTTTTGGTCGTGGCAAGACGCTCTTCCTCCGAGAAGCTGCCGACTACCTGCATGCTGCTGACGATCGTGCGACCATCACTAGAGCTAGCCGCACTGTGCGCGGCCGTCGGGTTGTCGTGCTGGCAGCCAACTTCAACGGCAATTTCGTCGTCCAGACCCAGGAGGTGAATGGGCTGGAGAGCCGCACTGACGAGTTTGGGTCCAACTTTTACCTGCTGCTCTACGTGCGCGTCCTCTTCAACGAGCTGGCCATGATGGAGGCACCGTCCCAGAACTTCACTCGCTTCCTCAAGCACTTCTACGAAGATTATGAGCATCGTCGCTTCAACTTCCGGGACGTGTACGAGGAAGCACGAGAGCTGGTGGCTACGCGAGCTGGCCGGGGCTCGAGCCGCGATGTCGTGGTGCTACTGGTGGACGAGATGGCGAAGCTGCGTGCCCAGACTGGCGGAGCGCTCTGCTCGAAGCTGGGAATGGACATCAGCTACTCGATCAGGTCCGAGTGCTGCTCCTTGCCGGAGGCTGGGTCTGGGCTTGGCCTGGCTTGCTGCACAGCCATGGAGTCTGCCTTCATGTTGGCGGAGCGCTCGGCATCTGGACGGGATGCCGACCCTGTGGATTGCATTCCTCCTGGCTCCGTACTGGCGCAGATGCTCCGTTTGCGGGACGCTATGCGCCTGGGTGCTGGTGATGACATGGTCTTTGACTGGTCGCAGACTGGTGCAGGACGAGCTGCCGTCTCCCCCGAGGCTGATCACACGGCTGTCGCCATGGTCCTACTGGGCGGCGTGCTCTGGCGCTCCTGTGAGCTCCTTGCGATCGAGCTGCAGGGCAGGAGTCGTGACTCCTCGGTGACGGACATGCTGAACCGCGTGCAGAAGAAGCTCGTGACGGACTCGGGCGGCCGGAAGCTGGGCTTTGCGTCATTGTGGGCCAACGAGAATGCCATCTTCCGCGACCATGTGCTTGCTGCCACGCTTCTTGCGGAGGCTGTGTCTGAGAGTGCCCGCGTGATCCCGACGAGTGATCAGGCGCTACCTGGACCGGATGCGGAGGAGCCTGTGACCAAGCCCGTGTCGAAGCCTGGGACCAAGCCCGTGTCGGAGCCTGTGACGGAACCCGTGTCGGAGCCTCTGACGGAACCCGTGTCGGAGCCTGTGACGGAACCCGTGTCGGAGCCTGTGATGGAGCCCGTGTCGGAGCCTGTGACCTCAAGAGAAGAGGTGCTGGCCTTACGCGCGAAGCTGGCGATGGAGGTGTGGGAGCGCACCAACAACATGTCACTGGACGGGCTCACGTGGGGCAACACTGTTGCTCTCGGCCTCCTCACCTCCGGTCGAGCGTTGAAGTTCATCCCGGCCATGATCCCGCTGGTCCTGCTGAGAGCCCTACAGGACGAGAACTTGACGCCGTCTTCCAACCTGTGGGGAGCCCTGCAGGCCATCACCCGCGAAGCTACTGCGTCGGCGGGGGACATATACGACGACGAGGGCACGCAACTGCGGACGGCCGTCAAGTATGCTTGGTGCGGATGGGAGCTGTTTTTGCTGCGCTGGGAGCACCTCATCTCGGCTGCGCGGGCATTGCGACCCCATGCTTGGCGGTCTGTGACTTTTGCGGGTCTGTACGGACGCCAGCCACATGCTCCTTGTTACCAGGGACGAAGCCCGCTGCTGCAACAAGTCTTGGTGAACGCCGCTGTGGAACGGACTGGTGTTATTTTCCTGCGTGGTGCTGGTGAGAAGGCGGCGGACCCGTCGGCGGTCACCCTTGACGATCTACTCTCTGGTCGCGTACCTGATCACGAGATGTTGCGCACGGTCTACAAGCTACCGAATGGCACGGCGTCGTTGGACGGCGTGTGCTTCTACAAGGCTGTCAGCTCCGTGCCAGGTGTCGTTGTGGAGGGAGAGCTGGTTGCTGTCTTCCTCCAGGCCAAGTACTCTGTGCCAACGGCGTCTACCTCGACAGGGAAGAAGAACGTGGAGGATTCATTGCACCTGTTGGGCGCCGTGGATGGGGATGCGGACAAGCAAGAGCGGACCCTGTTTGGTGACAAGATGATCTCGGACAAGTGGCGGCGGCGGTCGGTGTTTGTGTACGCCTGCATGCGCAAGGTCTCTTCCACGACAAAGGCACTAGCTGGACCTTTGGCTCCTCAGACCTTTGTCCTGGGCGAGGACGACCTGAAGAGGCTGCTGGGAGCGACGCTCTTTTATATCGCCCGGGCCCTCTATATTTTTCACCCACCACAGCCGACTCCTCCATCCAGCCCTGCGACGGCTGCTGGTGCCTGACGTGCTGCGCCGAGGATCGCGTGTCTTTCTACCCACCTCTCTTCTGTGGAAGCGTCCCCGCCGCTGCCCCCGCTGCCGCCGCTGCAGCGGCGGCCGCGGAGATTGAGGGCGTGCCAGCCACCAAGGAGTCAAGGCTCCCCCCTGCCGGCCAAGCGCGGTGCGGCGGGTGCCGCCGCCCCTGCCGCCGCCACGGGTCCGATGTTGTCTGACGCTGCGTGTGCAGCACGTGCTGTTTTTCGGACAGCACATCACCAGGCTGCTAAGGACGTGGCCGCGGTGGCGGCGGCGGCAGCGGGCGCTTGCGCCCACGTGGGGGGCGATGCTGCCCTTTTTGCACAGGTCGAGGAGGCCGGGACGGGCGCGTCGGGTGCCCAGGCGAGGGCGGCTGCGCCCGGCGGCGGTCGTTTTGGCCGCGGCAGACGATGCCTGGTTGCGGGAGGCGGGCGCCGCCGCCGCGGCCGCCCCCTCCCCCCTCTCCGAGGCCGCCAACCCCCTGTTCCGCCGGATGCCCAACTGCAGTGCTGCTACTGCCGCCAAGGTCCCGAGTGGCGCCCCTCTGGCTGGCCTAACCGCCTACGACGCCGCTGCGCTGGCAGCGGTCCTGTCTGCCGGATTTACCACGGGCGCCGTCGACGTGGCCGTTGCGGTCGCGGCTCTGGACCTCTAAACTGTGCGGGTGTTGTGGTGGCTTGTGCTGGACACCTGCTGAGCCAACGCCCCCGCCGGTTAGGTGGTGTGGTCGGTGTGGATGCGAGCGGTGCTGGTGGCCGTCTTCACAAGGGGGGCTCCGCAGCCGCCGGAGGGGCGCCCGCTCGAAACGGCCTCCGTAGTGCGGGTGTGGAAGGCGGGGCATTGGGGGGGGTCGGTGGCTTACTGGCGCTTCTGAAAGGCAAGCTCCGGCCACTGCTGAGGGTGAGCGAACGTGGAGCGGGATGTGAGGTGCGAGCTGCAGCGGGGGGAGTGTCCTGGGAGCAAGACAAAGGGGGGAAACGGACGAATGTCGAGCCTCTTCCCAACTAGGCGCCTGTGAGCGGGGTGGGTAGTGTGGCGCGGTTGCTGCGGAGGGAGGGAGCGGGTGCGGCGCCCGTGGAGCGCGGCGGCGGGAGCCCTACCGCCAGTGAAGGCCTTTCGCCTCTGGGTGCTCTGGCGGTCAAATAGAGCGACATCGGCGCGCTTCCTCTCCAGCGGTGGCACTGGTCGGATGCGTATGAGGCGGGGGGGACGGAAAAGGGTGAGGAGGCGGGGTGTCCCGTCGGGGTGTGCGTGTAGCCGGGGGGCGGCACGGCCCAGCCACCCTGCGCGGACGTTGTCTGGGCGGTGTGCGGTGAGGTGTCACCTCTTTTTTTTCTTTCGCCCCTCACGACGGCCCCAGTTGTGGGCGAGGAGGGGGTGCCCACGCCACCGCCGCAGCTACCGCGGCCGCTGCCGCCGCGGCGGCGGCGGCCGCAGCGCAGTCTGGTAGGGGCACTCTACGCCGCACAAGGTGCATAGAAAGCAGCGGCGGGCGGGGGGGCGGGGGCGCCGAGGGCGGCGGCGGTGCCGGCGGCGGCGGCAGCGGCGGCGGCGGTGCCGGCGGCGGCGGCAGCGGCGGCGGCGGCGGGGGCGACGGGAGCGGCGGCCGCCGCCCCCGCCGCCCCCACCCGCTTCGCGTGGGGTCGCCCCTCCAGGTGGGACTCGAGAGCCGCCGCGCTGGGGCACTCCACCGCGCAGGGGGCGCAGAAGAAGCGACGGAGGCCGGGCCGGCCGCCGGCAACGGCGGCGGCCTCGGCCGCAGCCGCCGCCGGCGGGCCCGCCGCTCCCCACCCCACCACCCCCACCCGCCGCTCGTGGGTCTTGCCGCCCAGGTGGTCTGCGTACGGCACCGCCCCGTTGAGCTGCACGTCGCACAGGCCCAAGTAGTAGGGGGCGGCGGCGGGGGGGGCGGGGGAGGGCGCCCGCCGTTGGAGGGGGGGGGGGAGGGGGGCGGAGGGGGGGGGGGCGCCCGGGGTGGCCCGGCGGCAGCGGCCGCCGCCGCCGCCGCGGGGGGCGCCTCCCAGCCCCCGGCACCGCGCGGCGGTGGGCCATCCCCCCACACGGAGTCCGCGGGCCACCCGTCCACGCCCGCCACTGCCGGCGGCGGCGCGCCCCAGCCCCACACCTCGGACGCGGACGGCGGCGGCGGCGGCGGCGCGCCCCCCTCGGACGCGGGCGGGGGCGGGGGCAGGCCAGCCCTCCCCCCAGAGGGGGCACTTCTGCCGCCCACGCCCGGCCGGGCGGGGCAGCGTCCCAGGTGAGCCACTTTGGGCCGCCCGGCGGGGCGGCCGCCGCCCCCGCCACCGTGCCGACCGCGCGGGCGGGGTCGGCGGCGGGGGGCCGCTGGGCCAACTGTAGCTGCAGCTGCCACTCAAGCGCCCGCAGCGCCGTCAGAGAGACCCCCGCGCCGCCCGCCGCCGACGCGTGCGGCTGAGGCGCGGCGGCGGGGGCGCCCCAGCCGCCGTCGCCGCCACCCCTCCTCAATGGGAAGCCCCCCTCCCTTCACAAAGGCCTCCCCGCCATAGGGCCCACCCCGCCCCCCCCATGGCCATCGCCCCCACCCCCATAAGGGGCGCCCGCCCCGCCACTCGGCGGGGCCAGCCCCCCCCCCGCGCCCCCCCGCCGTTTCCCCACACCGCCGCCGCACTCGTCGTTGTGGTGGACCGGGTGGCGGCGGCGCTCACGAGGAGCCCCCCCCACCACTCCCCCTCGCCCCCCCCGCCGCCGCCGACGCCGCCGCCGCCACCACCACCGGGAGGGGTGGCCACCCCCCCCCCGCCCAGTCCCCCCCCCCTCCCGCTAGGAATGAACCCCGGCCGCCCCGCCGCCGTCGGCCCACCCGGCGGCGGACCCGCCGCCCCCGCCGCCCACCCCTGTGGCCGTCGACGGCGATGCCCCCACCGTGAAGGTGATACAGGCGACCGCTGCTGGCGCTGGCGCGGCCGCCTTCCAGCCCCCCCACCCCCCACCCCCTCCTCCCTCCGCCCCCACCGTCGCCCCCCGGCCCCCCCATTTCCTCCTTCACCGCGTCCGCCTCGCCCGTGATGACCAGGTAGGACACCATGGACCCCGCGGTGACCAGGTGCCAAATGGCCAGCCCCGGCGCGTACCCAACGACCGCCTCGTCGGGGAAGACTTGGTGGGTGAAGCGGGGGGCCGCCACGGGGGGCCCGCTCCCCCCGGAGGGGGGGGCGAGGTCCCCAGCGCCACGGGTATGTCGGCGGGGGAGCGGATGAAGTAGGTGGTGAGGACGACGTTGGCTCAGAGGGGGGAGGGCATGGCGCCCATTGTGCGGGTGGGGGGGGGGGGGGAGGGGGGGGGCGGGGGGGGACAGCGGGGGGAAGGGGGGGGGAGCGGGTGCGCGGGGAGGGGGGGGGGTGGGTGCGCCCAGACGAGGAGGAGCGCGAGAGGCGGCGAGTGGGGAGGGGGGGTGTGGCGAGGGTGGTGCGTGCCGGGGGCGGCGGATGAACAGAGGGGGGGAGGGGTCCACGTGGGGGGAGGACGGGGATGGGGAGTGCGAGGACCTGTGCCGCTGGCAGCAGCGCCGTCGCGGTTGCTGAGCGGAACGACGCTGCGCGCGAGCACGGCCCCACGTTGGCGCGTTTTTTTATTTTCTCCCGCCCGTTTTGCGTGGGAATCCAATTTTCAAGGTTCCGTGCCGAAAATGGGAAGAGGGTGGAAAACGATTCGGGGAGGGCGCGCGCGGGGGATGGGGCAGTCGGTGGCGTGGTGTGTCGCGGCACGCCCAGGTGCGTCTCACCGCCGCCACTGCCGCGACACGGAGTGCGCATCCACCACAGTGACTGCGCGCTTTGGAGGGGGGGATGGCGTGGTGTCTAGCCGGTCCCTCTGGGTGGGCACACCGCCCTGCTCTCAGAGCGGGGGAACCCCGTCGCGCCGCGCCCCCGAGGGGGGGGCCTTTACGCAACGGGCAGCGGGGACGGCGGCATCTCCATAGGGGAGGACGCACCCGTCGTGTGGGTGCCGGCGCTGGCGGGTGTGGTGAAGGGCACGCAGTGACTCTGTCCGCTCGTCGGTGACGTGCGTGGCCGTCGGGGTGAGGGGCACGCGCATCCCTGGGTGTGTGGCGCGGGGAGATATGCTTGCGCTTCCACCCCTAACAAACATTGGCGCTGCCGCCCGCCACCGCTACAAGGTCCATCCTGAACCGGCGGTCGGGAAGGTGCTGGGGCTGAGACCCCCACCGGTGCCGGCGGAGGTGTGTGCGCCTCTGTAAGGCACGGAAGGGGCGCGTGTGCGCGGCAATTCCCGCCGGGGATGGTCGCCCCTCCCCAGGGCATGGCGCGCTGGGGATGGGCTTCTGCCTTTGGGTGGCCCGCCACGCACACCCACCGCCTGTGGATGAAGGTATGCCCGAGCAACGCGCGGCGGGGGGGGTGTGTGCCTACTTGCTCACAGCGGCTGAAACACACGGGGCATGGACGGCGCACCTGAACCGACGGGGCGGGGTGTGGATGTGAAAAGCGCCCGCTGCGGGGACACTGCTCGCGGGCCGTGGGGGGCCGGAGCGGGCGGATGAGCTGGCAGGCCAGGAAAGGGGCGGCCTGGCGCAAAAATAGAACAGGAACAGAGAGAAAGGAACCCCCAGACCGCGTCCTGGCCTCCATTGTCTAGACCGCCAGTGGGGGAGGAGGCCTTGCCGACCGACAAACCGCCGTTACAGTCATCATCAGCGGCGGCAGCGGTGGTGACGGTGCCGGACGTGGGCCGCGGCGGGTTCACTGGCGGTGTCATCCACCCGGCCGTCCAGGGAGGCACCCCGACTGCGGCACCCGCCACCATCCCACCCCCTTCCGCCGCACGTGCGGCGGCCGTCGCAGGGAGTCCACCGCGGCGGACCCCTCCAGCCGCCGTTACAGCGCCACCACCATCGCCGCTGCGGCATGGAAAGTCGCCGCCCACCCTTCACCGCTCACCGCGGGGGTCCTCGCCGGCGCGGGACCTCTCACCCCCTCCGTCGCGGCCGCGATGGCGCACGCTTGCGCCCGTCTCCGTCCAGGGAGTCTTTGTCTTCCCCTGGCTCGCCCGCTGCCGGCGCGCCCCCATCTCCCCCCCCAACCCCCCACTCCGCCGCCGCCGCCGCCGCCGCCGTCGAGGCTGTCAAGGCCGCCGCCGCCACCGTGGCCAGCGCACCAGCCCACCCGTCTGGCGAGCCCGCACCACCACCGCCGACGGGGGCTCCACCGCCGCCGAAGCCGCGGCCGCCACCACCGAGGTGGCCTCCCACACCCCGACCGGGTCGTCTGACACGGAGGCGGCCGCCGCGATGGCGGCCGCAGAGGGGGGGACCTGGCCCATGGGCCGTGGCCCGTGGCCACGCGGGCGCCCGACAGCGGCGTCTTCGACGGCCCTGCCGACGCCACGGCCGTGGCGCAGCACCATCGCCGTCGCCGCCGGGATCTGCCGCTGGTCTTCCCTTTCTCTCTGTCAGAGGCTGAGCTGGTGGCGCGGTGGTGGCGGCAGCGGGCAGTTCTGCCGGTGCTGGGTGCGGGGATGGGGGAGGTGGAGGAGGAGGGGGACTACATGATAAGGGGGGGGGGGAGGGCCGGAAGGGGGAGGGGGATGTTCGCGGGGGCGGTGGTGGCGGCGCCGCCGACAGTGGACGAGACGGCAGTGCCACGACCCCCACCTACGGCGGTGGCACAGAGGGGACTCTGCCGGCGGGCAGTGTTGACGGCGGCGGCGGCGGCGGCTGGAGGGGGCACCCCTCCGGCGGCGGACCGACGCGGGCAGAGCTGTGGCCGTCTGACGCGCCCGCCTCCCTCTGGCTCACGGACGGGGCGGCGGCGGCGGCGGCCGCCGCCGCCGCCGCCGCGGCCGCCCCCACTACCACCTCCTCACAGGTGGCGGCGGCGGCAGGGGCGGCGAGGGCGGTGGCAGCGGCGGTGATGGGGCGCGAACCCCCGCCCCGCCCTCCTTTCCCCCAGCGATGGCCTCCTCCCCCTCCCCCTTCCCCTCGCCCTCGCCCTCCCTCCCCCCCCCTGGGTGTACAGACCACATCCACCCATGGCGCGCGCTGGTCCGTCAGTGGCAGCAGCCCCACCGTGCCCGGCATTCCCACCAGAAGCAGCAGAACGCCAGCGCCGTGGCCTCTCGCGCCTGCTGCACCTGCAACCGTCCCTTCTTTGCCTACCTTGCGGCCTCAGGGCACGTCCACCAATGTGAGCCATGGCGGAGCCATAGCTCTGGTCATTTAAGAAAGCCACGTATGACGACGTGGGGGCCTGTGGTTGGCGCAGAGGCTCGAACCATCCCTGAGCCATAGGCGAAAGCAGAGACAATTGTACTTGATTCCCCGGACGTGGGCTACATGCTTAAAAGGGGGTGGTTTTAGAGATATTGGACGTCCGTTACGCATTTGGCGACGGTCTCGCGTGTTCTCGCGGTCCCGACAGCCCCGAAGACACTTGGAGCGAACAGCTACCGGTCAACCACAGACAGCGCTGGAGCAGACCCAGTGCTGCCCAAAAGCAGCGTGAATGCGTCCAAGCAGGTGCTGTGGCACCCACAAGTGATAGAGTAATATGAATCAAGGGAGACACGTTGCAAGATTACGCTGGGTTAGGGCACCCAAGACGAATTGAGGATGCCACGAAGCACCCACGTGGCGACCAATCTGGCACGACGGCCGCTGAGACAGGATCACCTCATCGCTCCGAGGGGATGCGCGGCGCCAGCCGCGGTGCAGTTGCGGTGGAACACCAATCTGAGCGGCTGGAAGGGGGCACACGTCACTGCCTGCCGATGATGCATGGCTCTGGCGGTGGAGACACGGTGGCGGTTCGGGTGACCACCTTCACAGATCTGGAGTCCTGCACGCACAGATCGCATAATTCGGTCCGGCCGGGGGCGCCAGACGGGTCTCAGGAGAGGATGAGAAGGCGGAGCCCACAATGTTTTTTTTTGTGGATTGGTCAACGCTGAGGTTTGCGGTGACTAGAGTGCATCGAGCCACCCTGCCTGGACCGTCGTTGCAGAGTGGAGGTGGCCGTGGGTGCCGACGCTGGCGTTCCTCCGCGGCGTGCCCGCGGCGGCGGCGGCGCAGGCGGTGGCTGTGGGGGTGGGGGGAGCGTCGGGCGGGGTGGGTTGGCGCGGCAGGCGGGGGTGCAGGGCAGCGCGGTGGGGCGGTGGTGGATGTGCATTGCGTGGGACGGACATCCCCGCCCTGCGTGCGTGTGGGCGGTGGCGGGTGGCGTGCGTGGGGCGGGGGGGGGGGGGGGGGAGTGGGGGCTATGGCTGGGCGGGGTGGGCGTGGCGGGCTGCCGGGGGGCGGGGGGGAGGGGAGACGGCCGGCGCGGTCCCGCTGGAACGAGTGGTCCGTAGCGCCCTGCTCTACGCGATGCCGCTGTGCCGGTCTCACTCGCGCAGCCAATTGATGCCACGCCTCTCGGATCCCCTGCCGCCGTCCCTTCCCTGCAAGGCAGGCCCGCGCAGCGGTGCGGCGCAGACGGCGTCGGGGGGGGCAGCCGACGCCCCAGCACACCCCTTTCTTGCCACGCCTCTGAACCGCCTGATCCGAATCCCTATGATGCTGATGGGTGCGAGTCGCGTGTGCTGTCGAGGTTTGGGGAAAGAGACAATCTGATGTATCTGGATTTTCAGCAGATCATTTGATTGGTCTGTGTCGGCCTTCTGCACTCTTTCATCCAGCGAGATTCAATCTTGTGAGGTGGATGCAACAGACCCTTCCTTCCCCCCCCCCCTCCCCCTCCGAGATGGTGACTTTCACAGTGTAGACGGCCCCCGGAAAGCCCAGCGACACGGCCATGCCCAGACACCCCGTCTCCCACGGTGTCGCTCCAGCCCGCTCTCTCCGCGCAAGGCCCGCTGGTGGGACGAGCGAGAGGCTTGCGCTCCCCTGCACCCCGTCCTCGGCCATCCTTGTTGGTCACCATACCCCCCGCGCGAGGCCCGCGTATGGGGAGGACGAGTCCCGCCGCCGTGCCCCGCCTCGCAGCGCACCTTTTCCTGCTGTCGTGCCACCCGCGCGAAGCCCGACAGCGTGACAACGAGTGTCTTTTCCGGTGGTGCCCCCGCTCAGAGCCACCGGGACGGCGGCACCCGGGAATAAGAGTGAGACGCGTCAGTGGCCCGGCGCGAATGGCAGCCAATAGAATCGTAGAACAGATCCAATCTGGGGTGACACTGATACGCCACGTGCTGTCGTGAGCGGGCCCTCCCACGGTTCCTCACACGCCTCTCTTTACCTCCCACGCCGCGTGGCAGAAGAGAAAAAGGCACAGAGACAGTCCAATCAGCTTTCGCGGCCCGTCAGGGTGCACCACGCAAAGCCCAGAGCCAGACGCGTGGCACTGTGGGCGTGCACGCCTGGACGAGATTTCTTTCTGTGTGGACCAGACACCCCGTCAGGAGGGCGATCCGGTCAGTGTTTTGAGGTGGCCTGATTTGCTGCTGGCGAGGTCGGGGCCCGACGGTCCCGCTCGAACGGGGGGGCACGTCCGTGCCGTGCTGTGGGGCAGCCCCGGCGGTCCCGCACGCAGGGGGGGCGGCGCGCCACTGCCGTGGAAGGGGGGGGCCCCTGACACCGTCTCGCGCAGTGAAGGGCGCGTGACTGTCCCGCCTCCCTAGGGCGCGCATGCGTGCGACGCCGACCGACACGCCAGGCGCCGAGCAGTGTGTACCCCCGCCCGTCCACCGACGTCTGGTCGGGGTGCCGGGGCCAGTGTACCCTATCCACCACGGCCGCACGCCCCACGTCGGTGTCGCCGCCCCGTCTGTGGTGTACCATCCCTGGGGAACGACGGCCCCCTCCGCACGAGTCCCCCTGTGCTGAACCTACGACGGTGCCCTCCCATTCTCGACGCCCCCCGACCCTGAAGCACCGCGCGGCTGTGGTGCGGAGCTGGTCCCTGTGACGGCGGTGGTGGCGCCGTACGAGCCGCCCTGCCGCGTGGGCAGCGCGCTTTGCCCGGGACGGGGGACGGCCCATGCCGGTTGGTGGTGGTACTGTTTCGCTGGCGGCGGCTGCTGCACCTATATTTGGGGGGCGCGATGGCCCGGCGCCGCCGATCCCCTCCGTCGCCGTGCTACTCCGAGGTGGAGGACGACGGCCAGCCGCGCGTCCGCCGGTGTCGCCGCTCCCCGACGAGGAATACGGCGAGAGGGCCGCGTGGGAGCCGGGTGCGCCGGCCCCCCCCCCCCCTAGACCCGCAAGCCCTCGGCGGGGCGGGGGAGTGGGTCCCCCCCTTGCCACCTTCGGGACTTCGCGGGCGACGCGAGGGGCTGGGGATCCGCCCAGAGGAGCCTTCCAGACCTCTAGAAGGGGGGCCGCCTGGGCGGGTGCCGCATCTATCGGCACCACCGCCGCCGCTTCGTTGGTCACCTGGTCGTGGCCCACCACGGAGTCCCCTTCCCCCACCCCCGACGGCGCACGGTGGACCGGGGTGGGACCCGGCACCGCCGGCACCAGGGCCTCTGCATCGCCCGAGACAGCCGGTGGCGGAGCAACGCGACAGAGGGCGGGACCGGCAGACCGGTGGGGTGGTCAGCCGACCCGGACCGCCGCGGTGGGCGGAACAACCGTGGGAGCATCGACAAGCGGCAACTTTGGACAGGCCGCCGCCGCCATCGCCACGCCTGTACTCGCCTCAGAGGGGGGGCTGGGGTCGGGGTCGCGGGGGGGACGGGGGATCGGAGTGGCGGGGGGGGGGGCTCCACGCGGAGCCGCAGCTGTACCCGACTCGGGAGGGGGGCTGGGTGCCGGACTGGTGAGTGAGGGACGTCCGCTTTGGGACGGTGCCGTACCGACCTTGGGAGGGGGAGTGGGGGCTGCATCGCGGGGGGAAATTGGTGCAGAGCTGGCCGGGGGGGAGCGGCAGATTGACGCGGGGCGCGGGCGCCCCGGACTGGGACGCTTGGCCGCGGCCTGCGGCATTCCCGACGCGGTCGCCGACGCGCTGCGCGGTTCCACCGCCGGCGGGGCCGGCGCAGGAGCACAACCCGCCAGGCAACTACACGCCTGCCCCCCGGGGGTGCCCCGCCGGCTTTGGCGCGCCGAGGAGCGCGCCCGGCGGTGGGGCGTACTCGCCGCCCAGGCCGCTGCGGCCGCCGCCGAACGAGAGCGGGTACGACGCCTGGTCGCCGCGCGAGCCGAGGAGGCCGTGGCAGCGTCCTGCGTCGCCGCCGAGGCCAAGTCGGCAGGAGAGTCGTGGGCGCTTGACGCCGAGAAGGACGCCATCGCCGGCCGCTGGGCGCCACACGAGCCCGTCCCCTACGCACCCACCGACAGCACGGACACAACCGCTTCCGACAGCGACGGTCCAGGCGGCACGTGGTGGGCCCGCCTCGGCACCGCAGCCACCGGCGACGCAGGCAGCGCAGTGGCCGACGACCGCGACCTGGCCGACCTTCCCTCTGGCGGCGACCGCGCAGCCGCCGGCTCAAGGCCAGCCGCAGTACCAGTGGGCGCTGGTAACCGCCCCAGTGTCGTCAGCGGGGGCGGCGACGCAGGCAGCGGCCGTGCCCCCGCTCTTCCAGCCCCCACACGTCTGGCAGGCGCCGACGGGGGTCCCACCAGGGTATCTCGTGCCGCCTCCGCCGCCGCCCTGGTGGCAGCAGCCGCACGGGCCGCTGCCGCCGCCGATGTCGCTTCTACCCCCGCCGCCGCCGCCGCCGCCCCCGCCGCCCCCGCCGCCCCCATCGCCCCCGCCGCCGCCCCCGCCCCCCCCACCCCCGACGCAGTACTGAGGGGCGGGGCCATTCCACTGGGAGCGGCCCGAGACGGCGCGAGAGCCGCGGCACAAGGGGGTGGGACCCGACATGGTGCTGTTGACGGCGCGGATGCCGTAGCAGACGCACTGGCCGCGTCGGTCGTGGCCAGGGCAGAGCGCCTGGCGGCTGCCCGGGCCGTTGGGCGCGCGGCAGCAAGCCGGGCACCGCGTGGCCGCGAGGCGACAGCCAGCAGGGAGACCCACGGTGCCGCCACTGCCCCAGAGCTTGGGGCCTCTTCTCCTACGCCTGCACCTGAGCGGGAGGCGCGTCCCTTCTCTCGTCCGGGGGGACCGAGCGCGCCGGCTCCAAGGAGCAGGAAGAGGGGCAGAGAGGCGGGGCGGGGCAAGTCGTGGACGCGCGCGGAGCTCGTGGCCCTGTGTCGTGCTGTGCGCGAGGCGACCCTCAACGGCATCCTCGCCGCTGACTAGCCGAAGGAGGAGTACTGGGGAGGGATGCTTGTGGCCATGGCCGAGCAGACCCCTGAGGGGCTGACCGGTAATCAGCTGGCGGAGCGGTGGGGGCAGCGCACCTGGAGCGCCCTGATGGTGGTGTTTACGCGCAACATCAGCCCTTGCTGTCAGAGGTTTGCACACTTTTACCACGTCGCGTCGACGACTGCGACGGGGAACCTGGACGAGGAGGGAATCCTGCGCAGTGCGCGCTCCCTTCACACGGCGGCGGCAATGTACGCCTCGGAGCACGCGGACGCGACCAAAGAGACAAAGCGCAAGGCTCAGGGGAAGGGGGTGCCCGTACGGCGGGCCCGCCTGGTGCCCCAGAACTGGGAGCCCTGTTGGCAGGAGCTGCGGACTCTGGACAAGTGGAGCGGCGCCGCCGCCAACCCCGACGTCGAGCGAGCCTTCCTGGAAGGCCTCGTCAGCGATGAAGACGGCGACGACGAGGATGTGGATGGGGAGGGGGACACAGAGGACACACTGGCGGAGGCAGGGGACCGGCGGGGCCGACGTGCACGGGGCCCTGCTTTGCTGGACCGCCCCCCACTAAGGCAAGAGGCACTCAAGCGCCGCCTGGCAGACGAGAAGGCGGACGCGGCCGCCCTGGCGGCGTGCAACAAGTCCATGGGGGTGGTGGCCGTGTCGCTCGCGCGGCGCAACGAGCTGGGGGAGGAGGCGCAGAGGCTCGAGAAGCAGCGGATGGCGCTGGACTTCTTTAACCGCCCTGAGAACAAGCACACCCCCGAGGGCGTGGCCTTCCAGGCCAAGATGCTGGCCCAGATGGCCAAGTTTGGGGATGCTGCCTGTGGGGCTGGCGGTGAGCCCACTGGCGGGACGGCCACCCAGGCCAGCGACAGCGGCAACTCAGACGCTTACGAGATTGAGGGGGACACCCGTGAGGAGGCGGCCGTCCCGACTGGGGCACCCCCGGCGCCTGCCCCCTCCTCCTTGGCCCACGGCGAGGCGAACAGGGCGCGCGGCGCTAAGGCGATGGCCGCGAAGGCGGCCCGGGCGCACGCGGCTGTGCATGCCGCCGCCACGATAGACCTGACGAAGACGCCGGCTGCCAGTGGGCAGGCGGCCGGCGCTGTAGCGGCGGCGGCGGCGGCCGTGCCCGCCACCAGGCGCGCGGACGTCCTCACACCCGAGGAGGATGGCGGCCGCAGCGCCTCTGAGAGCGTGTACACGACACTGACGGAGGAGGCCGATGGCGACGACCAGGAGTAGCTGGCCCGACTTCTGCGCAACAGGCCGCGATTGGCCATACCGGTCTGCGGGTCCACGAGAACCGCCCACACGTCTACACGTACTTTTCTCTTTTTTTTTTTTCCCTTGTCTCTTCTACTGAGTAGCTGGTTAGTGTACCTGAATGCTTTTTTTTTTCCCCCCAGAGTTGGTCGCGGGTTTTTTTTTTTTTTCCTACTGGATGTACTTTGCCTTTGTGCCCCTCCATCCGCGCCGACAAGCACATCCAGCTCATCCGACCACATCACGCACTCTCCACTGGCCGCATCCCAGGCCGAGTGGACCAGGTCGACGTGTGGGCGGAGAGGGGTGGGGGGGTGGGGAGGACGTGGTGCGGGCGGTCCTCGTGGAGTCGACAGATGTCGAGGTTGTCCCGGTCCCGCCCCCGCCCTCTCCCCCGCCGCGGCCACTGGCGTTGGCTGGCGGAAGGGAGGCGGGGGGGGCGCACCCGCCGCGTCGGGTACTGCGGGCAAGGGGGGGCGCGGGGGCGCCCTGAGCCGCCGTTCTTGCACGTGCGGGTGGTGCTGCGGGTAACGGTAGTGGGGGAGGGGGAACCGCGGCGGCACCCTCCGGGTGGAAGGGGGGGGGGGGCGGGGGGGGGAAGCGGAGGGAGGTGTGCCACCCGCGGCGGTCGGGGGGCCTGCTGCGCGCCGGTGGGGGCGTGCCGCCACCGCCTTTGGCACTGCACGTGCCGCCGCGGCCGTCACCCCCGCCCCCCCCGGCGCGGGTGCCCCCACCCCCTTCCCCCCCCCGGCGACCCCCCCCCATGCCCATTTGCACCCAGGCTACGTCTCCCCCGCTGTGGCGGCTGCCGCTCGCTGGTCCCCTCTCCCCGCCACCGTCACACTCACGGTCGTGGCGCACAGCCTCGGCTGCTGGGGCGGCGGCGGCGGCGGCGGCGGCGGGAAGGGTTGGGGGGCGCAGCCGGCCACCGCCGTGGCTGCCCCGCTGCGGGTGGTGGCGGCGGCGGCGGCGGCGCCCGCGGCAGACGGGGGCTGGCTGGATGGAGACGTGGGCGTGCCCGCGCCAGTGGCGGCCGCGTTGGGTTTGGAGCCGTTTGGGGTGGTGGCGGTGGAGGCGGGGCCCGCCCCCGGCACCGGGAGGGGTACTCGGGGGAGAGGGGGAGCGGCGGAGCTGGTTTTGACGGCCGCTTGGGGGGGGGAGGGGGGGGCTGGTGAGGATATCGGCAACGACGAAAACGCGTCCGGCGGCGGCGGCGGGGAGGGGGCGCCCGCCCGCCCGGTCGCGGGCGGCCCCGCCGGCGGGCGCGCTCCCGTCGCTGCCGCCGCCACCGCCGCCGCCGTCGCCGCTGCCGAAGCAGCAGGCGACTTGCCTTTTGCGGCGGGGCGGCCCGTTTTGGCGGCCGCGGCCGCCTTGCGGTCGGCCGTGGCGGTCCTGGTCACCCAGTCCGGCTGGGGCTGGGGCGGTGGCCCCCCCGGGGCGGCGCCGGAAGGGGACCCCGTTGTTGCTTTTGTGCCGGGCCTGGGCGGCGGGGCGCCCTACCTGGTGGCCATCCGGCCGCTCCCTCTCCCCGGCGGGGCCGTCGCCCTCGCCGCTCCTGCTGCTGCCGGTGGGGTGCCCTCTCCCCCCGCCACCTCCCCCCCACGCACCTGCCGCGGTGGGCAGGCCGTGGGGTCCCTGCCCATGACGCTGGCGGCCGCCCCGCTGGGGCGCCCGCCCCCCCTTTCACGCGGGTTACCCCCCCCGCGCCCTCCCTTGCTGGCTAGGCGGGCCCCGCGGGCGGCGGCGCGGCGCCTGGCACACTTCCAAACCGCCGTGACGCCGGGCGGCGGAGGCGGAGGCGGCGGCGGCGGCGGCGGCGGCGGCGGCGGTAGCGGCAACGGCGGTGGCGGCGGCGCCGCTGCCGCAGCACCGCCGCCGCTGGTGGTCCAGACCGGCCCACGTGGAGCGGGCAAGACCCACACCGCCGCAGCCGTGGCGGCCGCTGTGCGCGGACGCCCGCCCTTTGCCGCCACCGTGTGGATGGCGGGCCGCCACCGTGGGGAGGGGGGGGAGGCGTTGGGGGGGGGGTGACGCTGCCGCCGCTCTGCGGTGGAGCGTCGCGGCCGCCCCCGCTGTAAAGCTGGTGGATGACGCGCCAGAGGCGCTGGAGGGGGCGGGGGAGGAGGGGAGGGGGGAGGGGGGGGGGGAGGGCGCCGTGCAGTCTGCCGCCCGCGACCTGCGGTGGCTGCTGCGAACGCTGGACGCGGCGGCGGTGGCGGCAAGGGGGTGCGGGGGTGGAGAAGGGGGCCGCGTCTGGCGGTGGTGTTGGTGGTGGGCGAGCCGGGGCGCCTGCCGCGGCGACTGGTGCAGGGGGGGGAGTACGCGGGGGTGGTCCGCGTGGGCGGGGGGGGGGGCGGGTGAAGGCGACGTTGGCCGGCCGGGGCTGTGCCCGGCGGACCGCGTGCGCATTGTGGTGGTCGCCCTCGGTCGGTGGAAGGGGGAGGCTGCCGCCGCGCGGGTGAAGAGGGGGGGGAGGGGGCGGGGATGGTGGGGTACGTGGGGGGGGGACGGCCCGCCGCCGCCGCCGTCGCCGCTGCCGTCGCCGCCGCTCTTTGGGCGGGGCCTCCAGGGGGCCATCCGGGAGGATGACGGAGGAGGGTGGGGTGACGTCGGGGTGGGTGGCGGAGGACCTGGTCGCCGCGGCGGGGTTGGCGGTGGCGGCGGCGGCGGCGGCGGCGGCGGCGGCGTCCGCGGTCGGGGGGGGGGAGGGGTCGGTTGGGGGAGTGCTCCACAACGGGGACCCCCTGCGGCGGGCCTTTGCGGGCACGACACCGTCGGTGCGGGCGGGGCTGCAGGGGGGGCTGGGCGTGCCGGTGGCGCCCGGCGGCGGAGGGCCCGCGGCCGCCGCCGCCACCGCGTCGGCCACCGCCGTCTATGGCGGCGGCGCCACTGACGGCGTCGACGGCGGCGCGGTGTCCGGCATCCCCCCCCAGCACCCCCCCCCCTCCCCTTCACTCACCGTGCGCTCCCGCGCGGCCGCCGCGGACGCCCACTGGGCGGCCGCCGTGGGCGGCTCGGCGCGCACATCGCGGCGCTGCGGCGGGCTTCCCCTTGCGCACCCCGCCCTTTTTGGGAGCCCCGCGCCGCCTTTCCCCCCCACGCAGCACCTGCTGGCATATGCCCTCCCCGGGGCGGGCAAGTCCCACCTTATCGCCTCAACCACCGCCGCCGCCGCCGCCGCCATCTCCTCGCGTCCCCTCTCCATCACCACCCATCGCAGGGCGGCGGTGTTGTCCGATTTTTTGGGCGCGTCAGAGGCAGCGCTCACGTCCCTCTTTGCGGCGGCCGCCGCGTGGGCGCCGTCGGTCTTCATCTTGGAGGAGCTCGACGTGCTCGCGCCTACCCACGGCGGGCGGGGTGGGGGGGGCGGGGGGGTGGAGAAGCACCTCGTGAATACGCTCCTGACGGTGCTGGAAGGGGTGGGGGGGGGAGGTGGCAGCGGCGGGCGTGGCGGTGGCGGGCGTGACCTCCCGGCCGGGGGCGGTGGATCCGGCGAAGACGCGGCAAGGGCTGCTGGAGGTGGGGGTGGAGGTGCCGTTGGGGGGGGGGCGGACCGCGTGGCCGTCACGCAATGGGTGCAGGACCGGCTGATGGTGCGGGTGGGGGCAAGGGGGCGAGGGGAGCAAAGTGAGTGACGTGGACCTGGCGCACTTGGTGGGGGGAGAACAGTGTGCCAGGTGGTCCCCTGCGGATCTGGTGTCGGTCGTGACGGCCTACCGCGGACGGTTGCGGCGGCGTGAGGGGGGGAAGCCGGCCTGGGCGGCCGCGTGGTGACCGCGTCAGCAAAGGAGGGGAACAAACGGAGCTTCTTCTGTTTGAAAAAGCGGAAGGGGGGGGGGAACGAGATGGGGCAAAGATAGTGAGGAGATGGAGGGGCCGAGAGCCAACCCGACGTGTGGCGACAGCGCGAGGCGGGGGTGCCGCCGGTGATGGGTGGGGCGGCCCGCCTCGGCAGGCGGCGGGTGCGGAGTGGCAGCCACCCGCAACCCCCGCACGGTGGCCGCGTGGCGCCGCGGCCCTCTGGAGGGATGCCGTGCCGCCGCGGGCGCGAGATGTGCGGAGACCCAGGGAAGGGGCCGCGGCGGCCCGCAACAGCCACCTCTCGTTGCTGTCTTCCCCTTCCCCCCCACACCGCGGGGCTGATAAAGACGGGCCCCCCTCGGCTGTCGTCTCCTAGACACCCCCGCGTCCCCGCTTGGGTCGGCACCACGCCCACACCCCCAGCAAGCTCGCCCACAGAATAAATGGAGGCAGACACCCACGAGCAGCCGCCTGCCCTTCCCCCAAAAAAGCGCCCCCCCCTTAACCCACCGCTCCCTCGCCGCCCTCGACGCACCCGGAAGGGCGCGTCGGCCACTGCCGCCACTGCCATCGCCCACTCGTGCTGCACCCGCACGATGGAGGCGCCGTCCGCAATGGCGCCAGCCACGGCGACGGCGGTACCCCAGTCCAGGTCGGCCACGCCCAAGGGGCGGTCCGCGGAGGCCCCCCGCCTGGCGCCCCTTACATCCCCGTCCCCTCACCCTTGACCACCCCCGCGCACAAGCGCCGCCAAAACCGCTTCGGGTAGGGCAGCACCAGCAGCGGCAGGCGGGCGCCGCCCCCGCCCCCCTGTCAGGCGCCAGGTCCGCCCACCCCCTGAGAGGGCCGCCGCCCCCGTCACCGCCGTGGCCGTCTTGAGCAAAACACTGATGAAAAAAGCAGGGCATTTACTCCGTATCCTCCCCCGACGCTTGGCGCCGCGCCCACACGTGCGCCGTCAGTGCGTCACGCAGGCGCGCGTGCCCGTCGGGGTTGGTCGCCCGTGCCCACCCCACAATCGCGCGCATCATGCTCCATGGGCAGGGTTTGCCGCCGGCTCACCCACAGGAAGAGCCCCGACCCCTCCCACAGGCAGCCCACCCACGTCTCCCCCTACACCACCCCCACCCCCCACTTCTCCAGAGCCAGAATCCTGCCCCCCACCAACACCACCATCAGCGGCACGAACCCCCGACCCGCCCTGCCCCAGACCAACAGCTGCAGCATTCACAAATGCGCCACGCCCACCAGGCCCACCAGGCCCAACGCCATCGCCACGGCCAAAGCCGCCGCCACCGCCACCGCTACCGCCACCGCCACCGCCACCGCCACCGCCACCGCCACCGCCACCGCCACCGCCACCGCCACCGCCACCGCCGCCGCCGCCGCCCCCACCCTGTGCCACCCCCGCACCCCCTCCGTCAATACCGGCAAGGCGCGAGCGCGAGACATAACTTTCTCGTCGCAGCTCAGTGACCATGTTGTGCAAAAGGGCAATGGCCTTTGCCGTGCAGATCAGGGAGGGTACAGAGTAGGCACGAGAAGGGTACAGAGCAACGTGGAAGCGCGCGGTTAGTACAGCATAAAGGCGTTCAACATCTTTGCGCACCCCCTCTTGCAGTCGGTTAAAAGCCTTCTCCTGCGGCGTGCTTGGCGTGGGGTAGGGGGCAACGAAAAAGGCGTATCGCGGGTAGATACCATCTACCAGGTAATACGGAAGGTCCATGTGCTGGCCATTCACCGTGTAGCCCAGACCCGGGGGGGGCCAGTCCCCCTTGGTCACCTTCACCATCAGGGGGCTGTGGGAAAGCACTTTAACGTCATTGTTGCTCCCCGGAGCGCCGGCAAACAGGTGCCACACCCACAGGTCTTCGTCGCACGCTGTCTCCAGCACAATGTTGGCGTGCTTTTGGCGGCCCTTATACATCCCTGCATGCTCCGTCGGGCAGTTTGTCCACGCCCAGTGGCTGCAGTCAAGGCTGCCAATGCAGCCGGGCAGCCCCCGCTCGGCATTCCGCGCCATAATGCGCTTCAGGTCCTCGTGGGTGGGAGCGCGCAGATACACAGACTGGTACTTGTGCACAATGAAGCCAACCAGGCGCCTCGTGGCCTGGTGCGCTGTCGTCTTGGCCATGCGGACGTACTCGTCCCCCCGGGCGGGGGGCTTTCCGTAGGCCAAGGCGCGGAACGCCGCCACCAGCTTCTGAAGCGGATGGGCCTGTGGCCGACCCGTGGCGTTGGGGCGCTGGGCCCATCAGGTCAGGTCCTTGACGTCGTCATTTATGCGCAGAAAGAGGCACCGCGGCACGCGGAACCGACGCTCAAAATCCCCATCATAGTACACGGGCGGCTCCCCGTTGACGCCGAAATAATCACGTCGGATGGCCGTCAGGGCGGCGATAAAAACCCGGCTCTTGTTTGGGCGCCGGCCGAGCACAGACCCCCGGCGCCGCGCCGGGCCCTTCCGGCCTCGGCGGCGGCGCCACAGCCGCAGCACCGTCAGGCGATGCTGCAACATCAGCACCAGGGCGGCATCTTCGTCAAAAGCAGCGTCCCCCTCCGGACGCTGCATGCCCCCGGTGGCGTCCATGTCCTACAGGAGTGGGGGGGATGGGGGGGGGTGGCGGGGGAGGGCGCCAAGGGAATCGGGACGAACGGGGGGGAGGGGGCCGGGGCGCAAGGAGAGGAACGAGAAAGAAAGCCACACGAAAGGAGATAAACACACAGTCAGGTTTTGCTCGCGCGTCTGCGCCTCATTCTCGAGGCCACAGGGCCAGGTTCGCCCTCGGCACGTGGGCGGGTCGGGTCGCCGTCGGCCCGTCCCCCTCCGTCAGCACCCCCCCCCCCCCCCCCCCATCCCTGTCCTTCCAACTCCAAGCCTGACCCACCCCCCCTTCCCCCCCCCGACTCGCGCCCCCGCCTGCAAAACATAACGGCTGCTGCGGTTGGTCGTGGGGCAGTGGGTGCGCCGTCGGCTTCACAAGGAGCACCACGCCGCAGCGCTTCCCAGCGCGTCGCGGTCGCGCGGTCCTCGGAGTCAAAATGGGAGCGCTTTCCTGCGTCGTCCCGAGAGGGACTGGGCGGTGGAGCCAGGGGAGAGAAGAGGAGGAAAGGGGGGGGGCGCCGACCAGACGGCAAACAAAAGCAAACGGAGCGTCAGCACCCACACCGTCTCAATACCGACCCAGATTCACTGTGCCCCGTGTGGGTGCGGGGCTCGCAGTCCCAGCGTCGGACCGTGGCGTCGGCGGTCCATGGCAGCGGGCGGCAGCGGCAGGTGCCACCGTGACGGGGACGACCGCGGCGACGGTGGCGGTGGCGGCGGGGACGACGGTCACGGCGAGCGGCACCCCTCACCCACCCCCCCCCCTGACACACAGCATACCGGTCGGTGTCGCCAGTGGGGTGCCACGGGCCCCCAGTCAGCGCGGTCCGGCGGCGTGTCGGTGAGGGTTCGGGCACCTGTCGGCCACCGGGGCCGCGCCAGCTCCCATATGGGGTCGTCCAGCGATTCTGGCCGTCGTCCCCCCTGCCCCCCAGGCCCCTCATCCCGCCGCCCCTCTCACAGGCTCGCCACGACCGGCCCCCCCCCCCCCACCGGCGTCCGACGGGGCGCGACACCTGCGACGGACCCGTGCCGGGGATCGTCCTTGCTGACCCTCTCTCCCGCGCCCCTCTGGTGGCCCACCCGTCCTGGGAACAGCCCAATGAAGGCCTGTGGCTCCTCGCTCCCCTCGGGCGGGCCCCGACACCGCCTGCCTAGGACCCGAGCCGGGCATCGTGTCTAATCAAGGCCTGTGGCTCCTCGCACCCCTCGGGCGGGCCCCGACACCGCCTGCCTAGGACCCGATCCGGGGATCGTGTCTTCTGACCATCCCTGGGGCTGCCGGTGCCCCTCGCGCCGGCCAATCAACCCGAAGTGGCGTGTGTTTCTCCCCCCCCCCCCCCCCCTTCCCCAATCTCACAGGCCAATTGAGGCCGACCGAGGCGGCCGGAGGCGGCGCCATCGCACACGGTTCTTTTGGCTCCTGCCGTGATACGTCACCGTTCCCCGGCTCTCCCTACCCCCCTCCCCAACACATTTTCAGGGGACCTTGCAGTGGCCAGGGCGCCGCCACGCATCCGTTTTCGGCCCTGGATGATTCCACCACAGCAGTTCGGGCGGGCGCTGCGTCCGCCGCGACTCCCTACGGCTCTTTCTTGGGGTCGTGGCGGTTGACCCGCCCTCCTTTCCAGCCACTCACAGGCTATCCCTGCATTGGAGGCGTCTCGGTGAGCCCGCCACCCTCCCTGAACTGCTGGATGGTCCCAGCAGATTTGAGAGACGGGGGCCACCCACCAAATGCCTGTCCCCAGGTCGCGCCAGCCCGCTCCAAGACGCGTGCGCACCCCGGATTGTGCCACGGAATACGCTGCTGCAGGAGCCGCGATTTGCCGCCACGTGCCCGCTGTTCCGTCCTCCCCCCCTAGTCGCGCGACGCAATGCGTCGCAAGAGATCACAGACACTCAGCACACAACTAGCGGACTGGCAGGCTGGACTAGGAAAGAGTATAGATCTACCCACGAGCCCACCCACCGAACAGTTGTTTACCTACAGCGAAAACCCCGTGCTACGCTTGCGTGCGACGTGGCACGCGCTCAGCCAATCAGATCCAGGCTCACCGATGGCTGCAGCCATCTCTCGTACCAATATCGCTGATATTGGTACGAGAGATGGCGGGAGCCATTGCAGGCGCCCCTTTATCCGCCAATATCCGGACTTATCCGGCTTTTATCCGCCAAGTTGATTTGTAACTCCATTGCCAGATTCGGTGACGATGAGGCCCATTTCGGCTCGTATGGTTCTTCCCACATTGATAACGGGCCCCGCACACACCAACCGCGGGCCATCCGGCCCCCCTCCTGCATACGTGGCACGAATATCGGCGAATAATCGGTATGGCTCACATTGGTGGACGTGCCCTCAAGGGCAGCGCAATGCAACACGGTGATGCCATACTCCTTGGTCCCGTGCAGACTTTCTCCACTTATATCCACCCCTTTTGTCACCGTAGGCCAGTGACGACGCCCCTGAGATGCGGCTGTTGATTGGTCACGGACGATACCACAAGCTGACACATGCATTGATCGTGTTGAGGAGGCCGATCGCTGCGATCGAGCGGGTTGGATTACATACAGACTGTATATAACCCGACAGCATATAATTGGAGAATGACTGTACGGAGCTGCCCCTGCTGTGGAACGCCCACGATGGGCCCAACCATTACGATTTCTATCAACCTTGGATTGAATTCCATGGAGATTTCATGGGTAACCTCTACCGGAAACTCTTTGTTTTCAAGCTGGATCCGACTCTGGTTTTCAGTGCACTCCCGCAAAAGTAATGCGGGTGGATCGTTTTCTGCTCTGGGGACTTCTGCGCGGGAGCCAGACGGATTCGTGTGCTTTTCTTTGCTTGTATGATGAAGTCTTTTTATTGGAGAGTGAGAATGTCTATTTTTTGGGTGTTGCTGGGGGGTGTGTCTGAGGGGATGTTTTGCGTGTCTGCACGCATGCGTGCGAGTGGGTTTACATGCGTGGAAGAGCGGGGCGGGTTGGCCCGGTCCGGCCGGCGGCGGTTGCGGCCGCGGCGCGCCGCGGCGTCGGCGGCGGCGTCGGCCGCCGCGTCGGCGGCGGCAGCGTCGGCGACGGCGGCGGGGCGGCGGCTGCTACGGGGGGGGGGGCCGACGGGCGGCGCGGCGTGGCGGGATGACCCGCTGGGGGGGGGGGGGGGGGGGGGGGCGCGTTGCCTCGCCGCGCCTACCGGGGGGGGGCGCCGTGGCACGGCGCACGGCGGGGGGGGGGGGGCGGGGGGGGGGACGCGCCGCGGAGGGCACGCCGTGGGCGCGCGCCGGCAGCGGCGGCGGCGGCAGCGGCGGCGGCGGCGGCGGCGGCGGCGGCGGCGGCGGCGGCGGCGGCGGCGCCCCCCCCCCCGTGGAAAGGAGCGGCGGCGGCGGGTGGGCGGCGGCGGGCGCCGCCGCGGTGACCCGCGCGGCGGCCGTCGGGCGCGCCCGTGTCCCCCGCCGCCGCCGCCGCCCGTCGGCTGCGCGCCCCCGCGGCCCGGTTGTGGCGGTCCGCGCCGTCGCCGGCACGCGGGGTCGGGGTGTGGGCGGCGCCGCCGCCGTCGGTCGCCGTCGGTCGCCTTGGCACGCCGCGCACGGCGGGCGCACCGGGCGGGGCGGTGTGCACGGCCGGCCGCACCGACGCGGCACGCCGCGTGGCGTGGGCGCCCGCTTGCCTCGGAGGATGTGCGTCCGGATGGCCCGGGCGGTGGCGGCGGCGGCGGCGGTGGTGGTGGTGGTGGCGGCGACGGCGGCGGCGGCGGCTGCCGCCGCGGCTGCCGTTCCTGGTCACGCCGCCCTGTCCACCGCCCACCGCGGTGCGGGCGGCCGGCCGCCGCCGCCGCGGTCCGAGCAGCCGCCGCCGCCGGTGGGCCGGCAGGGTGCGGGCCCCCCCCCTCCCCCCCCCCCCCCCCTTCCCCCCCCGACGACCCGCGGCCGCGCATCGCGCGCGTCCTCGCGCCGCCGCTGGCCGCCTCTGCCGCCGGCGTCACGTACGCCGTGTCGGTCCGTGGCGGGCCGCCCGTGGCGGACGCGCTCGGCGTGGCGAGCGTCGAGCACGGCGTGCGGATGGGCGGCGGCAGCCGCACGGACGTTGGCTCCACGTCCAAGCAGTTTACCGCGTTCCTCGTCTACTGGCTCGACTGGGCGGGGCGGCTGTCGCTCGACGCGGACGTCCGCGAGTACCTCCCCGAGCTGCCCGCCTACGCCGCGGGGACGGTCACGCTGCGGCACATGGTGCACCACGTGAGCGGCCTGCCCGAGGCGTACACCGCGTTTTTTCTCGCCCGGGGGGGGCTCGACGATAGCGTCCCGCGGGCGGTGCTGCTCGCCGCCATCTGGCGGCAGACGGCGCTCCGCTTCCCGCCGGGCACCGCGTGGGAGTATAGCAACACCAACTTTGTGCTGGCGGGGCTCGTCATCGAGCGGGTGACGGGCGCGCCGCTGCGGCGGGTGCTGCACGACATCATCTTTGGGCCGCTGCGCATGACCGCCACCGACCTGTACGACGCGCCCGCGCGCGTCTACCCACACCTGGCCTCCTCGTACGCCATCAACGTGACGGCGGCGGCGGTGCCGGGGCAGCGGCTGGGCGGGGGCGTCACGCGGGTGTTTCACCGGCTCGAGCCGGTCGGCTCGTCGGGCATCATCACCACCCCGGCGGACCTGCTGCGGTGGGCGGCCAACTTTGGCAACAACACCCTCGGCGGGGGGCAGCCGCTCATCGACGCGCTCGTCGAGCCGTACATCCTGCGGGACGCGGACGGGGCGGACCTGCCCGTCGACTATGCGTTTGGCGCGGGCTACGCCGCCGGCCTGTTTGTCGTGGACGTGCCGACCGCCGCGGGCGCGGCGGTGCGGGTGGTGCACCACGCGGGCATCATCGCCGGCTACCGTAGCATCCTCGCGATGGTGCCGTCGGCGGGGGTGGCGGTCGCGCTGCAGGCCACGTCCGCGGTGTTTGCCAACACGTTTGACCTGGCCGCCGCCATCGCCACCATCGTTGTGCCCGACCTGTTTGGCGCCCCGCCGGGGGCGGTGGCGCCGTCGCCGCCGGCCGCGGCACCCCCGACGCCCGCCGCCGACGCGGCTGCTGGGGACCCGCCCGGCGGTGTGCCGGCCGCGGCGGTGGCGGTGCCGCCGTCGGCGTTTGCCGCCGCCACGGGGGTGTGGTCCATGGACGCCACGTCCGGGCCGTTTGGCTCGTTTGAGGTGCAGGTGGAGGGCGCGGCCTCGGCCGCGCCGGGCGGCGCGGGCGGGTACCCCAGCGGCGGCGGCGGCGGCGGCGGCGGCGGCGGCGGCGGCCCGCGGGCGCTGTTCCTCGACCTCGGCCGCTTCACCCGCTCGCTGCTGGTGCCGACCTCGGCCACCCGCTTTGTCGGCGCCCTCAACGGCGTTGCCGGCGCGGTGACGCTCGACGTGTCCCCTGCCGCCAATGCTACCGCCGCGGCGACCGCCACCCTCACTCTCGCCGGCGTCGACGCGCCCCCGCTCCGCGCGACGCGCCACCCGGCGCTGCAGCAGACCGCCGCGGCGCTCGCCGCCGTCGCCGGCACGTACACGTCGGACCGCCTGCGGGCGACGTACACGTTTACGCCCCGCGGCGGCGGCCTCGGCGTTGCGATTGATGGGGAGGAGGGCCGCCTCGGCTCGACGTTCCTGCCGTGCTGCGTGTCGCCCGCGGGGGCGTGGGGGGGGGTCTACTCGAATGGGCGGCCGGGGCTGCCGGCGGCGGCGGACCTGGGCGTGCAGGGGCTCCTGCTGACCGCCACGTTTGCGGGCGACACGATGGCCATGGACGTGCGGATTGCGAATGGGGGGCAGGAGGACCTGGACGGCGTGCCGTTCCGCCGCGTCGGCACGTGCCCAGCGTGAGGGCGGGGGATGAGCGAGTGGGGATAGTGGGGGGGGTGGGGGGGAGGGAAGGGGGTGCGAGGGGGACACATCCACGGTGGTGCCTGGTGCACACTGTCGGAGCCACTGGCCCGTTGGTGGCGCGGCAGAGTGTTTGTGGCGCGGGGGAAGGGTCCGGTAGAATGTAGCTGGTCGGGTCGTGGGGAGCACGTAACGTCTGCGCAGGCCGCCCGTAGTCATGTGCATTGCAGCAATCTGAGTGTTGTCTTTTGGTGTCGCCGAGAGCAACAAGACATACATATCTCTGTTGGAATGAATGTGGAGAGCGCCGGCAGCGGTGCGGCTGGGCTCCCAGCGGATCAGGACCGTGGCAATGGCACCATGACGCCCGTCCTGGTGGGTTCCACGGCTGTACTGCTGCTCGAGAGCCAGCGTGAGGGAGGGGAGCGACCGACTGGGACGCGCTCACGCACGCGTTCCCGTCGGCGGGGCTGGCCGCACCAGCGGGACGAGCAACGGCCGCCGCGGCAGCAGCGGCGCCACCGGTAGCGGCAACCGCCTGCCGCGGGGGCTTCCCACAGCGCGGGCACCGCGGGAGGAGCGCCGCCGCCGCCGGGTGGGACGCCGCCCGCAGGCCTCTTGCCTCCGCGCCGCCGCCAAGGCTGTCGCGGTGCAAACCGGTTGCCGGCGCCGGCCGTGTCCGCCGCAGGTAGGGTGGACCGGGCTGCCTTGGCCCGCGCGCGGCGGGTGGCCGGCCAGCGGTGCGGGGCGAGCCGGGCCGCCATGGCCGCCGCGTCCACCCGGGCACCGTTGCCTTGCGAGCAGTTCCTGGCAAAGGCTGCAGCGGCGGCGGCCGCCCGCACGCCCTTCCCGTCGTCGCCAGTGTGGCGTTCCGGGCTGCGCCGCTACCCACCGCCCCCCCCCCCACCAAGGTCCACCCCCCTCGCGGCGGTCGCTGTCGAGGCTGCTAGCTTGGGGGAGAGCGTGAGCTGCCGCTCCTCCCTGCCGGCAGCGGGACGAGCGACGGGACGGCGGGGAGAGGGCAGCGGGAGAGCGGCGAGACGGCGGCGAGAGAGCGGCGGGACAGTGGCGGGAGAACGGCGGGACAGTGGCGGGACAGCGGCGGGACATTGGAGGAGTGGCGGGACAGCGGGCACCAGCAGCGGCTCCCCCACAAACCCGTGAACGTGGGTCAACCCATCGCCACGATGGCTGCCCAGCAACCCTTGGTGACGACCGCAAGCAGATGCAGGCGTGCTCGGTTGAGGTCTTTGATTGGCAGCTCTGTACGATCTCGCGTCGTGCGGAGACTGACTCCTGCGATAATCCGTTCGGACGGGTTTGTATTTATCTTCAAAGACCAGACAGAATCCTTTCAAGAGTGTATTTTTCTGTACCTCTTGTTGGACAGCCATGTCTTTCACGAAAACACCTGCGTCTCTGTGGGCGCAGGAATATCTATGCTTGGTGTCAGCGGGAGCCGGGATACGTGCCGCTCGCAGACGCGCCGCAGGGGCGCGCAGCTGCGTGCGGCCGCGCGGATCTCGAGATCAGGGAGGGGACCAACCAGCGCCCCGCGCGGTGGGGTTCTTGCCGCCACGCCGCGCCGCCGCGCCGCCCGCCCGCGCCCGCGGGTTGGTCGTCCCGGGTTGGATCCGCACCTCGCGACGCCCCTCCGCCACTCAAGCGGCGTGCGTGGGGCGGTGCGTAGCGGGGGGCGGCGGGTTTGGGCGCCCACCCGCTGCCCGCCGGGGCGCCTGGCCCGCCGCCCCTCCTCCTACGCCCGCCCGGCGCCCCTCCTCCTGCGCGCCCCCTAGACTGCGCAGGCAATAAAAAAGGGGGCAGCCGTCGTGCATGCGTGTGTGTGCGCACAAGGTGTTGGCAGAGCAGCATCAGCTTTTGTTCCCGTCGTCCCCGCCTTCCCTCTCCGTCAGCTGCTGCTCCCACCTCACGCCGCGCACCGCTCGCTTCTTTTCCTCGTAGACCGGCGGTGGTCACCCCCCAGCCACCAGCACGCCTCCCCTCTCTCAAGCCCCAACCACCATGGCTTTCACGTCTGCATGGACGCCCGCGCCCACCACCGGCCGCACGGCGTGGACGGCGGGCACCACCAGCGTGGTGCGCGGCCGCCCGTCAGCGGCGGCGGCGGCGGGCGCGCCGACGATGCGGTTTGGGGTGGACATGAGCAAGTACTCGCGCATGTCCAGCGGCGCGGGCGCGATGGACAAGTACGCGCGCATGTCGGGCTTTGTGCCCGGCTCCATGTCGGCGGGCTCCCGGCTGGCCGCCGAGGGCACCTGGATCCAGTACATGTCCAAGCTCATCTCGATGCGGCAGTTCCCGCAGGGCCGCGGCACGTCTGCGATGACGGGCGTCAAGGCGCGGGACGGGCCCAAGGCGGACGCCTACGTGGCCGAGTGCGTGCGCTCGCAGTACAAGCAGCAGGCCAACCCGGCTGGTGTGGTACGTTTGGTCGCAGGGCTGGGGAGAGCCTGTGTATGTGCGTGCTGGTCTGCTGAATGTCAGTGATTGTACTCTGTTGATCGCCAGGGTGTTGTGGTACAAGACGTGCTGACGTGTCTGTCGCCGTTGCTGCTGCTGTGCTGAGCGCGCACGCTGGACTGTGCCCCCCTGCTTTGCGCTTCCCTGGCGCGCAGTACGACCCGTCGTGCACGGAGGGCTCGGCCAAAGGCCACGCCGAGGCGTCCCGCAAGGCCGCCCTCTCCACGGCTTTCCGCGCCAACCACCGGTCGGCGGCGGCCAAGCTCGGGGACTACTTTGAGACCCGCCGCCGCGCCCTCACCGTCGCCGCCGGCTGCTCGTACGAGGAGTACCTGGTCGGCCGCTTCCCCGCCGCCGCGTCGGCGGTCGTCCTCGGCGCCGCCGAGGCCGGCCGCACGTGCGTCCGCTACGGGGTGCCGTCGTCCCCCGCCGAGGCGTACATGGTCCGCTGCGTCGACGCGGAGATGAAGCGCCGGGCGGTGCCGTACGGCGTGTACGCGCCGTCGTGCTCGGACGGGGGGGCGCGCGGCGAGGCGGACTTTAAGCGCGTCCAGGCGCTCGCCGCCAAGTACCGGTCGGCGGCGGCGCCGGCGGGCGCGGCCGCGCAGGCCAAGTACGACTCTGCCGCGTACGCGCGGGACCACTTTGGGCACGGCTGCAGCTACGAGGACAACCTGTTTGGCGCGTACCCGGCGATGGCGGCGGCGATGCGGCCGTCGACGGCGCGCTATTGAGCGGCCAGGGAGCACAGTCACAGGGGGAGGGGGTGGAGAGCGCCCGCCGTGGCCGTTGGCGGGGGGGGAGCCAGTTGAAACGTGGGTGTGCGTCCCCACGCTGCTGTTTGTCATGTTCTGCCTCTCGTGATCGTCCTGTACGTCACACTGTAGTTTTTTCTTGTCGACAAGATCCTGCCAGAGTGCACACAAGTTGCTTTTGCCATGTCACTCGATGTAAAAGCCCCAAGGGCTCGCTGCACCCGCCCGCAACACGCACCCCCCGACCGTGTCGCCACCCCCGCCGTCCCCGCCACCCCCCCCCCCCCGACACCCCCACCCCACTCACGAGTCCGCCCCAAGCCTGCCCTACTTGCCAAGCATGTCGTCAAAGTGCATGCCGCCGTCGTCGTCCAGCGGCAGCGGCAGCGGCAGCTCGACGGTTCCCCTGCGCCGGCGGAACGCGACCAGCGCCAGCCCCGCGACGACGAGCATGCCCACCCCGACGCCCGCGACAATGCCGATAATCTCGCCCACCGACAGGCCGCCGCCGTCGGGCCGCCGCGCGGCGGTGGCGCCAAACCGGCACGCGCAGCCCGGGCAGCAAAAGTTGTGGCACGGCGACTGGACGGCGCCGATCGGGCACAGCGGCTCGGCGGTCAGGCTCTCACACGACCCGTCCCGGCGCGTCGTGCCCGTCTCGGCGGCGCACTCGGGCGAGTCGTTGCCGACGCCCGGGTTGGACTCGGCAACGACGCCGGGCACCTCCTTGGGGCGCGCCAGGAGGTTGAGCGTCGCGCCCGCGCAGAGGGGCTCAGCCGCCAGCTGCGCCGCCGGGAAGGAGCACAGCACCGGCCGCGGGCGGGTGCAGTCGGTCGTGACCCAGTTGTTGCGGCCGCCCCGCCGGTCGGCGGCGGCGCACGTGTGGCCCCGCCGCTCCCGCGGCTGGTCGCGCGCCCACGAGCGAAAGACCGCGCCGCTGCCGCCGCCGCCGCCGCCGCCGCCGCCCGCGGGGCGGTCGATGACCCACGCGGCGGCGCCGGTCGACGCCTCTGGGCGGGTCAGCCCGAGCCACGTGCCGTCCTCGTCGAGCAGCGACGACACGAGCGAGTTGTCGCGGGAGTTCTCAATGACCGCCAGCGTGCCGTTGGCGTGGCGCGACGCGCACCACGCGGCCGCGTCGGCGCGGCTGAGCTTATTCTCGTACGGCACGTACACGGTGGCCTGGGTGCCCCGCCAGCAGTCGTAGCGGGTCAGCTCCCACTGGCGGCGGCCCGCGTCGGCCAGTGCGGAGCAGTGGCCCTCCCCGCGCGCCTCTTGCACCTCACAGCCCGACAGGAGGAGCGGCTTGCCGTCCGTTGACGGCTGCCCGCACGTGGGCGACCGCTTGTCGAGCTCCGCCTGGACAACGTCGATCGAATCCCCCGCCGCGGCCTGCAGCTCCCGCAGCGTAATGTCGGTGCCGGCGAGGCCGAGCAGCGCCCGCGACGTCCGCGCGTAGATGGGGAGGGTGAGGGAGGTCATGCGGCCAAAGCCGCCCGCGTCGTCGTACAGCCGTGACGCGACCGCGTTGGTCACGTTGGGCGGGTCGGGCAGCCACTGGGAGGAGGCGAGGAGGCGGTAAAACGGGTTGAGCGTCGTGATGATGTTTTGCTCCGCCGTCGCGACGTGCGTCCAGACGCCCTGCGAGCGGGGCAGGCACGACGTCTGGCGGAGGAGGCTGTCGTCGGCCGAGTCGCCCAGCGTCACCGACGCGATGAGCGCGGGGCGGCCCGCGGACGCGACGAGCGCGGCCTGCCGCGCCGACACGCGGGCGAGCACGTCCGCCTTGCACGTGCACGGCGTCGTTGGCGGCGCCGCCGCGCACGCCGCCTCGCACCGCGTCTCGCCCGCCGGGGAGCCCGACAGCATGACGACCGCGCGGGTGCAGTTGGTGGTCCGCGCGTCTGCGGGCGGCCGCGCCGCCTCCGCGGCGAGCAGGTCAAACGCGGCGTCGAGGGCGGCGCCCGGGTCGGCCCGCCCCGTCGACGTGGTGAGCATCTCGAGGCGGTTGAGCGCCTCCCGCTGCGCCGCCTGCGTGGCCATCTCCATCCGCCGCTGCCGGCCGAGCACCTCCACCCCCGACGGCGTGTCGAGGCCGTGGACGACGACGCCCACCACGTCCGTGTCCTGAAAGGTGTTCATCAGCTCGGTGACAAAGCGGAACGCCTCGCCGCCGCGCGTCGCGTTGGCGCCGCCGCCGCCGCCGCCCTCCTGCAGCGGCGCCCGCATCGCCGCCGACGCGTCCACGACAATGACAAAGTCCTTGGAGCCGCCCGAGCCGACCACGTACCACGGCCGCAGCCGCGGGTCGTACAGCGCGCACTTGGTGTAGTCGTCGCCCGACTGGAGCGCCGAGCCCGGGAAGAGGCGGATCATGCCCGACGCGGACGCAAAGTACGTCCACGGCCCCGACCCGTTGGCCGCCGTCGCCGCAAACACCGGGTTGAGCGCCCGCGTAAAGCAAATGTCCTCGGCCAGGCCCGGCACGTTGCGCGGGCGGCCGTCGGCGGTGAGCAGCCCCGGCGCGACGTGCACGTACGCGTTGGCATAGTCGAGCTTCCGCGCCGTGCACGTGCCCCGCTGGCCCGGCAGGTCCTGACACGCGCGGCCCTCCGCGCCGAGCCGGTCGGTGCAGGTGAGGGTGGCGGGCATCGCCTTGGCACACGACGACTGCGAGCAGCTGCACGCCCGGTCCGCCGCGCACCGGTCCTCATCCGTCAGCACCCGCCGGGCGGCGGTCGCGACCGCGACGAGGACGTCCGCCTTGGCGTTGGTCAGCGCCGCCACCGCCGCGGCCGCGTCCGCACCGGCCGGCGCCGGCGGCGACGGCGGCGGCGGCGGCGGCTGCGCCGCGACGCGCGCGGGGGATTGGCAGACCGCGACGGCGGCGGCGGCGGCGGCGGCGGCCGCCGCGACCGCCGCGACCGCCGTGGCGGGGAGGCACCGCCGCCGGCGGCGGCGGCCGCCGCGGGGGGGGGAGGGTCCCCCCGCCGGGGGGGGGGGGGGATCGCCGCCATCGGGGGCGGCCACGCACTCGGCCGGCCGGCCGCCGCGGGCGCCACCGCCTGGTCACGCCCGCGGAGGGGGTGGGGGGGGTGGGGGGCGGGGGGGCGGGGGGTGGCACCGAGGCGGGGCGAGCGGCGGGGGGCGCCGCGGGGGGGACGGGGGGGGGGGGGGGGGAACCCACACCCGCGCCGCGTGCCGGCACCGGGAAGCGGCCGCCGCGGCAGCCCCTCTCACCCGGTCGACCAGCCGCACCCGCGGTAGCGTCGGCGGGGGTGGTGGCGGTGGCGCGCGGCGGCCGCGGGCGGCCGCCGTGACCAACGCACCCACCCACGCCCACCCACCCACACCACACACACAAAAAAAAAAGGCGGGGCGACCCGCCCGGCCCCACTCCCCGCCGTGTCCGCTGCGGCACCCGCGCCCGCCGAGCGGATGGCGCCGCCGCCGCCTCTTGGCACCCGCCGGTGCCACAACGCCACGCCCGGGGCGTGCGCGCCTCTGCCTGCTGCCGCCCCCCTCGCTCCAAGCGCCGCGCCGCGCCGCGTGCAGCAGCCGCAGCAGCAGCGGAACGCAGCCGCGGCAGCGGCGGCGGCCGACCGGGGGTGTGGGTCTCGGCACCGCTGGAAGCGCGTGTACGCGACCGGCAGGGGGGGTGTGCGTCGGCCACAGCCGCCGCGCCGCCCCCCGCGCCTCGGCCGGCGGCGGCGCGCGCTGTGCGGCGGCGGCGCGCGGCCGCGCGCGCCGCGATACCGCGGCCGCGGCCGCACCCCCCCCCACACCCCGCACACGCCCCCCCCCTCCCCCCCCAACTCCAAACCACGCGGCCGCCTGTGCGCCGGGACGCGCGGCCGCACCGCCCCGCCGCGGCGGTCCCGCTGCCGCCGACAGCGGCGCGCGTTCCGCCGCCGCCGCGCACGCGGCAACGTCCGCCCGCTGCGGGCGCGGTGGCGGCGAGGAGGGGGGGGGGGGGGGGGGGGCGCCGCCGCCGCCGCCGCCGCCGGTGGTGGGCCGCCGCGGCTGTCAGACGCCGCCACCCCCGGCGCCGCGGGGGGGGGGGGGGGGGAAGGGGGCGGCCCGCGTGGGCAGACGCCCCTCGCCGCGACGGCGGCGGGTGGGGCGCGTCCGAATCCGGGCGGGCGCGCCCACACGCAGTCCCCCCCCAGCGGTGGCGCTCCCACCCCACACCCAGTCCCCCCAGCGTTGGCGCTCCCACCCCACACACCCCCTGCCGCGGTGCGCCGGTACCCGCCGCCCGCCACGCCGTTGCCGCCGGGGTGGCAGCCGGCTGCCGCAGCCGCGGGCGGCGGCCAACGTGCGCTGCCCGCCGCGCCGCCGCGCGCCCACCACAACGACGGACGACAGCGGCTGCCACCCCGCCGCGGAGCCTCCGTCAGTGGGGCTATGGACCTCCGCGGCACCCCCTTTTTTTGTTGTTGCTGTTTCTCCGTCGCTCAGCCCCCTCCCCCAAGCCCCCCCCCCCCCCCAAAACCCCGCCCCCCACACCCCCTCTCGCGCTCCCACTGTTGAGCCGCCGCGCCGCCCACACAAAATCCCGCCCGCGCGCCGCCGCCGCCGCCGCCGCCGCCGCCGCCGCCGCCGCCGCGCCGGCAGCGTGCCACGTCGTGCGCGCGCGGGGGACGGCCGCGGCGCTCCCCCCCCCCCCCCCCCCCCCGCCCTCCCCCAGGCGTCTCCGCGGCGGCCGCTCCGTCGGCACCCGACAGCAGACCCGGCCGCCGCTCCTTGTCACGGAAAGGCGGCGGCGGGCGCGCGCGCGCGCCGCGGCGCGTGCGTCTGCCACCCCCCCACCGGTCCGTGCGGTCGGCCGCCGTGGCGCCGCGGGCGCCACGGACACGCGGTCGATGGTCGCGGTTGGGTGGGGGGCGTCCCAGCGGTGGCTGGCTGTCAAGGCCTCGCCGCCGCGTCAGGCGGGCCGGTGGGTCGCCCCACTGGTGGGGGGACCCCCGGCGACGGCGCCACTGGGGAAGGGGGCAGGCCGCCGGTGGGCGCCGCGGCGCCACAACCAAAGCCGCCGTCTCGACTGTGTAATCGAGCCAACAGGGGCGTCCACGTCGGTGAAAAAAAATCACCACGGCACAAAATATCAACACAACTGATGTTGCATCGCATGGTTTGCCGCTGTCCGATGAGTCCACGTGTACGCTCTTCTATCCGTTTTTCTTCGTTCCGGGTCGGCTCCCGTCCCATGCACACACGCGTTCTGAGTTTTGAATAGGACCCTTTAGCTGAAATTTGATTAGCCCTGGACGAGCTCCCACATTTTCGATACATTTTCAAATTTTTAGAACTCTAGTCAATGATGTATATAAATACATAATTTTGCGGTTGTGCTGGGCTTATCAGGCTTTCCCTTATATTGATTCCTCTATACTTGCAGCTGCCGCCCCTTCCGCGTCTGACTGGAGAGGCAGCCTCCGCGCGAGCAGCCGCCGACTGACTGCACCCTTCGGCCGGTAGTGATGCGGAACGCCGCATTCCAACCCAGCGGTCGCTGATGCGGCCGGCGGGCGACGGTCCCTCCCGCCCCGACCGCGGGGCGCACCTTCTGCCGCCAGGTACCTGCCACCCGGCACCCAGCGCCACCCGCTCGCAGCCCCCGCCGCCCTCTTCCAGCCCGCAACCCCGCCACCAGTCCATTTAATGAAAACCAGTCTCCAGGATGGTCTGAGGTCACCACTCCCCAGCTAGCGCCCACTCCCTCATTTGCCGCCGTTGGCTCCCGCCGCTAGCCCCTCCCCGCGCCTGCAGCTGCCGCCGACGCAGGCGGACGCTCTCCGCGGGCTCAGATCTCTCCCCCCACCCGCATACACTTCCGCCCGACGCTATCCCCCAATCTCTCTGTTAGTGGCCGCCGACCGCCACCAGCCGCCAGCGCGACGGGCGCACACCCTCCACCGGCCGGCAACCGCTGCCGCGCCTGCGGCCACTGGCGACGACCACCCTTACTACTTTCTATCCCCGCTGCGAGCTTTGGCAGCGGCAGTCAGTCGCCCCGATCCGGCCGGCGCCGACCTCTCCGACAGTGGAGGCCGCGGCCCGCCACCAACCTCAACCCCCGCCGGCAGCTGCTGCCCCCGGCCGCCAACCGCCAGCGCTACCGACACCCAATTTATCATTGCCCGGCGGCCGCCCGCCAGCCTGTGGGCGCTGCTAGCCGTCACCAGACTTTTTCCCTTTGGCAGACTGCCGTCGCAGCCGGCGGACGCCCCCAACCGGCGAGTGTCCTCACCGTATCATCTACACCATAACCAGTATATATATCCATGACAAATTGAAAGCCCAGAAGTGGAACATCTGCAGTCCCCTCGCGTTCCAAAGTACGTCCGTCCAACAGCTAACACTGCAAAAGGTCTCCACCTATCTCAGTTTTGAAGTGATGTTTCACAAAGCTTGACAGTCATCGAAAACAGCTGTAAGTTGTGTATCCCAGATGTTCTACTGGCTGATGCTGTTTCAAGCCCGAGCGCTGTGCGCCGCTACATACAGGCTGCGGCTGAGAGCGGTCGACAGCTTGCGCCCCCATCCATCAGTTACACCACGCATCGTCCCCTCCTTGACTTCTATTGGTGGGATGAAACCGGGCCCTCGTGTGTGCATGGGACGGGAGCCTCCGGGTCTGGTGGACCCGCGTGAGCACTTGGCCGTCGACCGTGAGTTGACCCGCGTCCACACCCCCTCTAGGATTTGAACAGACCGCCCAGTACGTGTCCCTGGTCACCCTCAACCAGGTGGTTGGGAAGTACGAGGCCGCCACCTTTGACATTCCCGTCCTGTTTGTCTGTGCCGTCGCCATGCACATCGACACCTCTGGTCCGCATGCCGTCGCGTGTCGTTACGCGTGGCGCACTCCCGCGTTCTTTTCGCGATTCTTCTTCTTCCTTCTCGATGATCGCCACGTTTGTATTCCCATTGTTGGAGACCATTTCCACGGTGACCGCGAACGGACGGACACACCGCCGAGCCTCTCTTCAAACGCGCATCTTGACGCCGCCTCGCTCGTCGCAGGTTGGGCGCCCGCGCGGCGCGCGGGCGCTGGGGCGGCTTGCGTTGAGGAGGGGAGGCACGGCGTGCCGCTGACACCTCGCCTCATCCCCCCGCCTCCACCACCCTATCGCCACGCCCCGGGTGGGCGGCGCGGCGGTGGGGAGCGCAGGGCCGGCCGCTGGCCACCGCGGCGGCGGCCGCCACGGGGGGGTCCTCGTTTCGGTGCGCGCCGCCGCCACCGCTGCCGCCGCCACGTTGCGGCGCGCGCCCCACCCCAGCGCGTCGCGCCCCTCGCGGCCACCGCCGTGCCCCCCGCGCGGGCGCCGTCCGCAGGCGTGGCAGCGTGTACAGTGCGGTGGACGCGCTCCCGGGGTGGGAGGCCCGGTCGCTCTCTGCCGCGACGATCGACGGCGGCGGCGGCGGCGGCGGCGGTCGCGGCGGGGTCGCGGCCGCCGCCGGCCGCCGCCGCCCGTGTCGGCCGCCGCCGCCGGCGGCGCGCGCGTGCGGGCCGAGCCGCCGCCGTCGCCGCCGCCGCGGCGGCGGCGGCCGCCGGCAGCGCCAGCGTCCGCACGGTGCACCTTCCCCACTGGCCTCTACGGCCGCTCACGCCTACCACCCCCCCCGTTGGGCGCGTTGGTCCACAGCCCACCCCCCCCCCCCCCCCCCCCGCAGGCCGCCCGTCCTATACCCCTTTGCCCGCGGAGCTGACTTGCCCACTGCCTTGCCTCTGCCGCGACAGTCCACACGGTCGTGCCTCGTCTGCCCCCGTCGGCCGTGGCGGTCGCGGCGCCACCGCCGCCGCCGCGGCCGCCGGAACCGCCGCCTCCGCCACTGCCGCCATCCCAGCCGCCGCCGCCGCCGCCCGGCCGCCGCATCCGCCACAGCCGCGGCGGCGGTCTACGGTCGACGGCGTCGACCGCCGCGCACCGACGTGGCGGTGGCAGCGTCGGCGGCGGTAGCATCGGAAAGGGGAGAGGCGACGCGGTACCGACCGCCGCCGACCGCCGCCGCCACCGCCGCCACCGCCACCACCGCCGCCGCCGCCGCCGCCGCCGCCCGCCGCATCCCGCGGCCGTGGCGGCCGTCTATGGCGGCGCGCCGTCGACCGCCCCGGCGGCCGCCGCGGCAGCGGCTGCGTCGGCGGCAGGGGCAGTGGGCAAGGAGGAGCACGCACGGCGGCAGCCGCCGCCGCTGCGCCCACCCTTGGCCTCCCAGCCGATGCCTGCAAGCAGGCGCCGCACGCCCCCCGCCAGGCGGCGCGGTCCGCCCGTCGTGCCGCGGCGGGTGGCGGCGGTGGCCACCGCCACGCGGCCGCACCTTGCCGCCCGCGTGGATTGCCGCCGCGGCCGCGACGGAAGCGCAGACGGGGAGGCGGCAGCGGCGGGCGGGACGCGCCGCGCCGCATCCACGGGGGGGAAGGGCGGCGCTGAGCCCCGCACACCCAAAAAAAAAAAAAAACCAAACAACCAGGCCGGCAGGGTGGACGACACAAAGGGAGTCCCGCCCGCCCGTTCTTCCCCCGCCGCCGCCGCCGCCCTTGCCGACGGCGACGGCGACAGCTCGCAACGCGGGCGGTGGCGGCAGCGGCCAGGCCGCCAAGCGGTCAGCACTGGCGGTCGGCGGCGGCCACCGCGGAGCAGCGGGTGGGCGGCGGCGGCACCCGCCAACGGCGCGCCACCAACGGCAGCGGCGGGGACGGCGGCGGGGCGGCGGCGGGCCCCGCGGGACGACCCGCCGGCCACGGGCGTCGTCGTCTGGCCGTCGCTGCCGCCGCTGCACCGGCCGCCGCCATACTGGCGGTGGCGGCGGCGACCCCCCCCCCCCCTCACGGGCTCACCGCCATCGACGCGGCCGCCCCCCCGTTGCCCTGCTTGTCCTCACCGGCCGTGTCGACACTGTCGGCCCCGCCCGTCCCGTCCCGGCCGTCTGCCCCACCAGGCCCGCCATCCTTGTCGTCCCCGCCGTCCCCGCCGTCCCCATCGACGCCGCCCCCTTGGTCGACGCCGCCAGCCCCGTCCGCCGCGTCGGCCACGCCCACCGCGTCACCCGCGCCGCCCGCCGCGCCGGCCGCCGCCCCGTCCCCGCCAGCGTCGTCGTCGGCGGCGGCGGCGGGCGGGCGCCCCCCCCCCCCCCAAACCGCCGCGCGGCCGCCCCCTTGACGTACCGGTCCCACATCACAATCGCCGACGCGGCGGCAACGTTGTAGCTCGCCACCCCCCCCCCCCCCACCGCCGGCAGCGCCACGTGGTACCGGCACCGCCGCACAAACGCCGGCGGCAGCCCGTCGCCCGCCTCGGAGCCGAGCACGTACACCGCCCGGGGCGGGTGGCGAAACGCCGCGAGCGGCGTGCCGCCCATCTCGACGGCCACCCACGGCGCGCCGTGCGGCGCCGCCGCCGCAAACGCCGAGATGCTCGCAAAGCCGAGCAGCGGCAGGTGGCCGGCGAGCGTGTGCGCGCGGCCGTCGCGGCGTGGCGCGTAGCGGGCGCCAATGGTAAAGGTGTAGGCGGCGCCGAGGCTCGCCGCCGTCCGGTGGAGCGTCCCGTGGTTGGCCTCGACGCCGCCGCGGAGGATGCCAATGGCAAACCAGCTCGGGGGGGGGGGGGGGGGGGCGCCGCCCCGCCGGGCGGGCCCGCCGCCCGCCCGTCCCCGGCGGGCGCCCCCGGCCGGTCCCGCCGCGACCGGTACCGCCGGGCGGTGCCCACGTGCAGGGCGGCGCGGTCGAGCTCGCCCGCCGCCGCCGCGCCTGCCGCCCGCGGCGTCGGCAGCGTCGACGACGGTAACAGCGGCGTCGTTGCCGTTGCCGTCGTCGTCGTCGTCGTCGATGGCGGCGGTGGCGGTGGCGGCAGCGTATCCGTCGCCCCCCGGATGGCACTGTGGACGACCGCCCAGTCCCCCCGCACCAGCCGCACGTCGACGGGCGCGGCCGGCGGGCGCGGGACGACGACGACGGTCGTCGGGGTGAGCGCCTCAAAGCGGCCCGACACGACATTGTACACCTCGGCAATGGGTGGCGGCGGCGGCGGGCCGGGGGGGGGGGGGCGCCACCCCCCGCCGCCGCCCCGCCACCGCCGTCGTCAGCGGCGGTGGTGGTGTGCGCGGCCGCCACCGCCGCTGCCGCGGCCGCCGCCAGCGCGGGGCCACCCACCCACAGACACTCCCCACCACCGCCACCACCACCGCCGCCACCACCACCACCGCCACCACCACCACCACCACCACCACCACCACCCCCACCGCCGCCGCCACCACCACCACCGCCGCAGTCACTGCCCGCCGCCGCCACCCCCCCAGTCACGGCCGACACGTGAATAGTACGCACCACGTCGGCGGCGGCGGCGGTGGCGGCCGGCGGCACCGGCGGCGGCACGCCCGCCCCCGCCGCCGCCACCACCGCCGCCGACCCGTACCGCGCGCGGTCGGCCGAGTAGTAGGCACGGAGCGGGATGGCCGCCGCGTCGGTCGACGGGTGCTTGGGGGGGGGGGGGGGGGGTGCGTACGCCCCGCGGTGGGTGCCATGGCGTGCGCGACAATGGCCGCCGCGGGGAGGGCAGGGGGGGGGGGGGGGGGGGGTACCGCGCCCCGCGGGGGGGGGGGGGGTGGGAGCGCCGCCGGCCGCTGGCGGCCGCCGCCCGCAGGCCGTCGCGCCGCGGCGCGCGGCACGCGGCGCCGCCGGCTTTGATCCGCCGCGCCGCCGCCGCCGCCGCCGCCGAGGCGGCGGGCCGCGGCGGACGCCGTTCCCCCCCCCCCCCACGGCGCGGCGGCGGCGCGTCCGTCCCCCCCCCTCCCCCTCTTCCGGCACCCCCCCCCCCCTCCCCCCCCCCCCCAACCAACGAATTCCCCCCCCCCCCCCAACCAACAATGCCCCCCCCCCCCAACCAACCATACCCCCCCCCCCCAACCAACCATACCCCCCCCCCCCCAACCAACGGTCCCCCCCCCCCCGTCCCCCACATCCGCGGCTTCCACTACGACCCCACCCGCCGCCGCTACTTCCGCGTCGGCCACTGCGCCACGCCCGGCGCGGCGGCGGCGGCCGCCGCCGCGGCGGCGCGGCCACCCCCCCCCCCAACCCCTGTCCCGCCCCCGCCGCCGCCGCCGCCGCCGCCGCCGCGTGCCGCGACCGCCGCGGCCGCCGCGACCGCCGGCACCGGCGGCGGCGGCGGCGGCGGCGGCGGCCGCGCCCGCGGGCCGCCGCCGCTGCTGCCGGCGCTCCTCGCCGCCCGCGAGCGCACCGGCGGGCCGACCGTGCCGTGCCGGCCGCGGCGGCAGCCGGCACCACGCAGGCGGGTTCCCCCCCCCCCCCGCCCCCCCCCCCCCCCCGCCGCCGCCACACCACCACCACCACCACCACCACCGCCAGCGACAGCGGCGACCGCGGCGACCGCGGCGGCCGCCGCCGCCGCCGCCGCCATCAGCGCAGGGCACGACGGCGGCGGCGGCGGCGGCGGCGGCGGCGGCGGCGGCGGGCGGGTGCGCCGCCCCGCGCCACGCGGTCGGCTGCGCGGCGCCGCTGGAATGGCGGGTGGGCCTCTGCGCGGCGGCGGCGGTGGCGGCGCTGCCGGCCGCCGCGACTGCGGTGCTACCCCCTGCGGGTGGTGGTTGGTGGGGGGGGGGGTGGGGGGTGGGTGGGCGGCTGCCGGCAGCGGCGGCGGCGGTGGTGGTGGTGGTGGCGGCGGCGGTGGTGGCCGCCCGCTGGGCGTGGCCGTCACGTGTGGCGCGGTGGTGGGCGTTGCCGCCGACGGGGCGGTGGCGGTGGCGGCGGCGCCGCCGCCGCCGGCGGCGGGGCGGGCGGCGGTGGCGGCGGCGCCGGCGGCGGCGGCGGCGCGCATCGCGCTGACCGCCGCGGACGTGCCGCCGGTGCGGGTGGCGGCGGCGGCGGCGGCGGGCGGCGCCGCCGCGCCGGGGGGGGTTCCCGTGCGGCTGGTCGTGGCGGTGTGGGGGGGGGCGCCGCGCGTGACGCGGCTGGCGGTGCGGGACGTGTGGCCGGGGGGGGGGGGGGGGGGGGGGGAGGGGGGGGGGTGCACCGTGCCGGGCCGCCGGGGTCCCCCGTTTTGTGTCGCCGCCGCGCCGCCACGCGGCGACGGCGGCGGCGGCGGCGGCGGCGGCGGTGGCGTTGTCGCCGCCGGCTTTGAGGCGGGCGTCGCGGTCGTGTGGGACGTGGCCGCCGCCGCCGCGTCGTGGCGGCCGCTCCGCCACGGCGGGTCGGTGCTGTGCGTCGCGGCGGGCGGCGGCGGCGGCGGCGGCGGCGGCGGCGGCGGCGGCGGCGTGGCGCTGCCGCTGCTGGCGGGCACCCGCGGCGGGCTGCTCGTCGGGTGGGACCGCCGCTCGCCGGCGGCGGTGCCGCTGCTGCGTGCGGGGGGGGGGGGGGCCGCCGCCGCCGGTGCCGCCGCGCCGCTGGTGGCGCTCGCCGCGGACGGCGGGTGGGGGGTGACGACCGCCGACGCGGCGGGCGGGGTGGCGGCGTGGGACGTCCGCGCCGCGGGCGGCGTCGGTGGCGGCGGCGGCGGCGGCGGCGGCCAGTGGCCGCCGCCGCCGCCGCCACTGGTGCGCTACACGGGCCTCGCGGCGGGCGGCGGCGGCAGCGGCGGCGGCGGCGGCGGCGGCGTGGCGGTTGGCGGCGGCCTCGTCGCGGCCGCCGCCGCCGACGCTGCGGGGGTGGTGCTGTGGGACGCTGCCGCGGGCGGCGCGCCGGTGGCGGTCCGGCGGCTGCCCGCCGCCGCGGCGGCCGCCGCGACGGCTTGGGGGGGGGGGGGGGGGGGTGGCCTACGGCTGGCCGTGTGGGACGACCCGCCGCCGTGCCGGGGGGGGGGGGGGGGGGGGGTGCGCCTGCTCGCCACCAATGGGGTGGGCGTGTGGGCGTGGGGGGGGGGGGGGGAGGGGGGGGGGTAGCCGCCGCGCCGCCGCGCCGCCGCCGCGCCCCGCCCGCGCCCGTGCCGGGCGGGGGCGGCGGGGGCGGGGGGCGCCGCCACCGCCAGCCGGCCCCGCCCGGCCGCGCGCCGGCGGTCCCGGCTGCCGCCGCCGCCGCCGCCGCCGCGGCGCGCCGCGGTCCGTGGCGGCCGCGCCGGCGGGCGGCGGCCGCGCGCCAGTGACGGCGGGCGGCCGCGTCGGGCCCGCCGGTGCGGCCGCCGCCGCCGCCGCCGCCGCCGCCGTCGCCGCCGCCGCTGCCGCCGCCGCACCGCCGTGGCGGCGGTGGCGCCACCGCCGCTCTGCTGCCGGCGGCGGCGGGTGCCCCCCCCGCGGCGCCTGTGCTGCCAGCCGCGGCGGCCGTTGCCGCCGCCGCGGCCCCGCCCGCCCGCCCGCCCGCCCGCCCGCCCGCCCGCACCCACGGCTCCCGTTGCCACGTCGCGGGCGGTGCCGCCGCGGTTGGCGGGCGGCCGCTGGCGTTGCGGTCGCGCGCCACACGGCGCGCCACAGGCGGCGCGCCCGGCCGGCGCGGCCACGTCCCGCCGACGCGGTCGCGACGGGGCGGCGCCGCCGGCGGCGGGCCGCCGCGCCCGCCACTGGCGGCGGGCGGCAGCGCCGCGGGCCAGCGGCCGCCGCTGCCGCGACGACGGGATGTGCCAGCCGCGGCCGCGGCGGGCCGCCGACGACCGCCGCGGTTGACCGTCTGGTTTGGCCGTGTCCCTTGAGCGCCGCCCCGCTGTGTCGGCCGCCAGGGTCGTCCGTCTTGGTCCCCCACCGCTCGGTGCTGCTGTCGCCGCTCGTGGTCGTCCGCCACTGTCACCACCACTGGACGCTGCTGCCGCCTGCTACTGCTGCCGCTTGCCGCTGCTGCCGCCTGCTGCTGCTGCCGCTTGCCGCTGCTGCCACTTGCTGCTGCTGCTGTTCCCGGCACCCGCGCCGCCGCCGCCGCCGCCGCCGCCGCCGCCGCCGCCGCCGCCGCCGCCGCCGCCGCCGCCGCCGCCGCCGCCGCCGCCGCCGCCGCCGCCGCCGCCGCCGCCGCCGCCGCCGCCGCCGCCGCCGCTGCCACTGTGGCCGCCCGTGGCGGCTGCCGGGGTGCGCGGCTGGGCGTGCGCCGTGGACGGCGATGGGCACAGGGGGGTGACAGGGTCCCCCCAACCCACGCGCCGGTGCGCCTGCCCGCTCTGCCTGGCGCCCGCTCGGCGGCTACCCCCGCCGGGGGGGGGGCCTCTGCCCTGTCTGCCCTGCCACGACCACCGTGACCACCCCCGCCACGGCCACCGCGGCCACGGCCACCGCCACCCCCACCGTCGCCACGGCCACAGTCATGGCCACGCCCTCCTCCGCTTCCTTTGGGGGAACAACATTCCAGGTTGGAGCGCGTGGTGGCGCTTTGGCTGGTCCCTCGTCTGCAGAGAGGACCCGCGGTGGAATACGAAAGACGCTGGAGCGTCAGGGTATTATAGAAATTTCACATGCTATAAAGTGAATAACGTACTTGAATCACTCTTTGCGACGACAAGTACTGCGGGTTCCGAAGGCAACGTCAACTCCGTCAGCAGTGTTCAAGAAATCTCGAGATCCCGTGCCTCTCGCAGCCCATCCCCGCCCCCCCCCATGGTGCGCGTCCTGGCTTGACATCTTGCGCTGCGCAAGCCGCGGACGCGTCAGCAGTCACGCGCGTGGGCTGCCGACTAGATTGACGGCTCCTCCGCCGCGCCAACAACCTCCTTCTGGCCTGTGGATGCGCCCTCGGGGGGGGGTTTGGTGGATGATGATCCCCCTCCTTGCAAACACCGTGCAGGCAAGGACGAGGCGGAAGAAAAAACGAACGCCGGCGCGCCGGCCGCGGGGCGACGACCGCTGGTCTGGTCGGCCGGCACCCCCCTGCGCCAGAGGGGTGTGCGGCCGGGGCCGACCGGGGCGCGGACGGGGGAGGGAGGGACGAGACGCTGTGGGGACCGAGGCAATGCATACCCCCCCTTGCCGACTCTATTGACGCTGCTGCGCACGCACGTTGCGGGCCGTGTGTCGCCGCGCGGTGGACGGCAGCCGGCCCACGGCGGTCCTCGTCCCCCCTCCGCCGCGTCTCTGCTGCGACCCTGCGCTGCTGCTCTCTGCTGTGGGCTGCCCTCCCCTCCCTGCTCCTGCCTCCCTTCCGCCACCCTCCCCGCACGCCGTGCCATCCCTTCTCCCATCGTCGCAGGCCGTGCCATCCCTTTTCCCATCGTCGCAAGCCGCACCTCCTCCCTGCGGCGCACGCCTGTACCCCCCCCGGGCGGGGCGGGGCGGACGGCCGACGCCGCGGTCGGCCTCCCCCCCCGGTCCGCACCATGGATGAGGTGGAGGTGCAGGGCGCGCCCGCGGGCGCGGCGGGCGGCGGGGGCGGCGTGCAGCCGCCGGCGGTGGAGAGGATCAAGCTGGCGCCCCACCCCGGGCTGGGCACGAGCGGCGTCAAGCAGATGGTGCAGGTTAACCTGTTTGGAATGACCGCCAACCTGCCGCCCGAGGTGCGCCACTACGACGTGGACCTGTCCAAGATTCACCCGCACGACCCGGCCGACGCGGAAGCGGCGGCGGTGGCGGCGCGGGTGGCGGCGCGGGAGCTCGGGGAGAAGGTGTCGCGCAAGGCGATCACGGCACTGGAGCAGCGGCTGAATAAGCTGATGGCGTATGACGGGCGCAAGAACGTCTATGCGATTGACCTGGGCATCACCGAGCCGCAGACGTTTGAGCTGGACGTGTATGCGGACAAGATCAAGTGCGTCATCAAGGACGTGGGCAGCGTGGACACCAGCGCCATGACCAAGTACTTCCAGCAGCACATTGACGAGGTGCCCACCGCCGTCTTGTCCTTTTTGGATATTGTGCTGCACACCAAGCCGGCCAAGACTTTTGTGCACGTTGGCCACAGCTTTTACTCTGAGGACCAAAAGATGCTGCTGGGGAACGGTGCGGAGGGGTGGAAGGGGTTCTACCACGCCATCAAGCCGTTGGCACGCGGCATGACCCTCGCGTTGGACCACAAGGTCACTGGTTTCTGGAGTTCCATCCCGCTTCTTGACCTGGCCCGCCAAGTTCCTGGGGTCTTGCAGGGCAGCGATCGAAGCATGACGGACCGGGCGCGGGCGATCCTGTCCCAGCTCATCAAGGGCGTGCGGGTCTTCCAAACAAACCGCCCAGAGCGTGAGGGTGGCACGGGCCGGAAGGTGGTGGCTATCTCCAGCTACTCGGCCGCGGAACTGGTCTTTCAGGAAACTGGCGGCCAGTCCGTGTCGGTGGCGGACTACTTTGCGCGCACCTACAAGCAGCTCGAGTTCCCGGGCTTCCCTTGTGTCCAGGTGGGCTCCAAGAAGCGGCCCGTCTATCTGCCGCTGGAGGTGGTGAAGATTGCACCCAACCAATGCCGTCACCAACTGGACGACCATCAACTGGCAAAGATCAAGGATATGGCCTGCACCAAGCCCGACCTTCGCTTTGCATCCATTGACCGCATGCGGAAACTAGCGGCGTACGACACCGACGAGTACCTGAAGGAGTTTGGTCTGTCGGTGGAGGACAAGGTCTTGCAGACCCCCGGACGCACGCTCTCGCCGCCGACGCTCATCTTCAACCACGCGCAGCGGTTTGTGCCAACGGATGGCCGTTGGAACATGCGGGATAAGGTGTACTACCAGCCGGGCAAGATCCTCCATTATTGGGGCGTGTTGATTTTGGAAGACTCGCACGGCCGTGTGTCGCGCGGCGGCTCTGCCCAGTCCTTTCTTGGCTCGTTTATCGCAGGCCTGGAAAAATTGTCCCTCAAGACCGGCCTTGCCATCTCCAACACTCGCCCACTGGTGGTGATCAAGAGTAAGTCTGATGTGGCGGAAGGCATGCGGGAGGTCAAGCGCATTGTCGACGACGACGCGCACAACCATGGGCAGCCGGGCTGCCAGCTCATCCTGGTCATCAAGCCCGCCAACGAGACGTCCGATTACCGGGAGATTAAGTTCCAGTCGGACAGCGTCCTGGGGTGCCCGAGTCAGTGCGTGCTGGCCCAGCACCTGGCGCAGTCCAAACTCACGTACCTCGCGAACTTGGGACTGAAAATCAACTGCAAGCTTGGTGGCGGCAACGTCACCCTGACGCAGCCGTCGCTGGACCGGCTCAAGGCCCGTAAGACGCTCATGATCATGGGGCTGGACCTGTCGCTGGAGTCCAAGTCCATCACGCGCACCACCGACGCGGTAGCTGCGCTTGTCGGTACGCTCAACCACCAGTTCACGCAGTACGCGTCGGCGTACCGCTTCCAGCCTTCCACGTGTGATCACGTTCGGGATCTCCAGCAGCTTGCGGAGGAGGTGTTTCGTTCCTTCTTCCACCGGTGGCAGAAGCTCCCCGACGCGTTGCTCGTGTACCGGGATGGCGTGGCGGATTCCCAGTTCAAGAACGTGCTGGATCTGGAGGTGAACATGCTGCATGAGGCGTACCAGAAGGTCCTTCCCGGCCCTTCGCCCGAAATTACCTTTGTCGTTCTCCAGAAGCGCCACCGCACGCGCTTCATGCCGGTGGACCGGCGTCACGGGGACCCAAAGCTGGGCAATTGCAAGCCGGGGCTGTGTGTGGACGAGAGGATCACCCAGCCACACCAGTTTGAGTTTTACCTGCAGAGCCATACGGCGCTGCAGGGCACTACCCGTCCCGTGCGCGTCGTGACGCTGCTCGACGAGCTGGGGCTCACCGCGGATGAACTGCAGGAGATCACGCACGCATTGTGCTACGTCAACGCGCGGTGCACGGTGTCTACCTCTGTCGTGGCGCCCACTGCCTACTCGGCGCTGGTGGCCGAGCGCGGTCGCGTCATGCGCGCCGGGGGGCTCGGGGAGGTATCGGATGACGGGGCGTCAAGTGTCGCTGGCGGCGGTGCCCCGTCGGTGGTCTCGGTGAACAATGACATCAAGCTGTCGGACCATCTCAAGGACACGCTCTATTTCATGTGAGACCGACATGTGCCTTGCTCTCCTTCCCTTGTCTTGTTCGCCCTCTCGTTTGTTTGCTGCTTCTCTTGCCTTTCTTCGTCGTGCACCGTCTCTCTGTGTTTCTCTCGCAAATTCTGGGGGTTGTTGCTTTTCTGTCGGCCAGTCTCGTCGTAGACTCTTGCTCGTTTCTGCTTTTCCATGCGGCTTGCGCTCTTGTCGTTTCCCATTTCTCTCTAGAGACGTGTACTTGTTGTACCTAGACCCTCCCCGCTGTCCTTGGGAGTGCCCGCGCTTCCTGCCTGCAGAGAGACACCCACCTGCGCGATCCCACTGGCGCCCAGTACATACGCGGTCTTGGCCGAACGTCTTTGCGCTGCACAGTACCAGCCCGGGACTTCTTGTTTGGCATGAGTGACACAAAGGGGGAAACCGTTTGACGCGCCCCACCAACGAGCGCGTGTACACCACGCCAGCAACTCACCCCAACTCCCTACGACGCCCGCCCTGCCAACGAACGTACGTACGGCGCGGTCTCGAGCGTACGCAGCTCTTCCGGGCCGGCTACCCCAACGGCAGGGCCGTCCGCAGCGCCCCCCCCCCCTCCCGACGGTCCACCACCACCCGCCGACGCCGCTTCCGCCGCGGTCGCTTGCCCCGCGTCCCCCTCCCCGCTCTGTGCCAACAGTCGCTGCATGCAGATCCTGCCGTGCCGGCCCAGTGCCATGCGCGTCGTGAAGGACGCGCCGCACACCCCGCACAGGAAGCGCAGGCCGCCGTGCACGACGCGCGCGTGCGCGGCCGCGTTGAACGCGGTCGTGTAGATGGCGCCGCAGGTGCCGCACGGGTAGCGGATGCCCTTGTGCGTTGCGGACACGTGGGCGGTCAGGCGGCCGGCGCGGGCAAACACCCGCCCGCACCCGTCGTACGTGCACGCGTGGGTCTTTACGGGGACTGCCGCGGACGAGGGGGCGGCCCGCGCGGCGCCGCCGCCGGCACCACCCGACGCAGGCACCGCCGCGGCAGCCGCGGAGCTCATCGCAGCCGCAACAGCGGCGGGCGCCACCGACGGAGCAGCGCCGCCAGTGCCAGCCGCGGGGGGGGTCGCGTCCCCGCCGGCGGCCGGGCCGGCCGCCCGGGGGATTGCGCCGTCCCCACCCGCCGCGACGCCCGCAGCCACAGGCGGCGGCGCCCTACCCGCGGGAGCCACCACGGCCGCCACGGCAGGCACGGCCGCCGACCCTGCCGCCGCGGCAGCCCCCCCTTCGGCGGCCGTCCCCACCGCCCCCCCAGCCGGTGCCCCCGCCGCCGCCGCCGCCGCCGCCGCCGCCGCCGCCGCCGGCCCCGTTGCCGCCACTGCCACCGCCGCCGCCGCTGCCGCCGCCGCCGCCGCCGGCGTCCCCACCCCGTGTATCCGCCGCTCGTGCAGGCGCAGCTGGCTCGGGTAACGAAAGACGCGGGTGCAGCCGTCGCCCCGGCACGCCCACCCCCCCTCCGCGCCGTGCGCCTCGGCCGCGTGCGCGCGGAGCTGGTACGCCTTGCGGTACGCGGCGTCGCAGCCGGCCGCCGCGCACACGTGCGGGCGCGGCAGGGTGTGAGCGGCAACGTGTCGGCGGAGCTTTTGGGCCGCCCCAAACGCCTTGCCACACCCCGCCACGGGGCACGCGTGCGGGCGGGAGCGGTCGGGCGAGCCGTGCGCCCGCGCGTCGTGGCGGGCGAGGTAGTCGGAGCGGGTGTAGGTGGCGGTGCAGCCGGGGTGGCCGCACGCATACGGGCGCGCGCCCGTGTGCGTGTGCGCGTGGGCGGTGAGCTTGCCGGACCGGGTGTACGACGCGCCGCAGAGGGTGCACACATAGGGGCGGGCGGGGTCGGCGGGGGGGGGGTGGAGACGCCCGAGGGGGCGGGCGACGGCGAGCGGGGCGGGGGGGGGGGCGGCCCGCCGCCGCTGCCGCCGCCCGCAGCCGCGCTGCCGCCGCCGCCGTCGTCGCGGCCGCCGCCGCCGCCGCCGCTACCGCCGGCCGCGGCAAACCGAGCGGCCGCCCGTGTGGTGGGCGCCGCCCCGGCACCAGCGCTCGCCGCCGCGCCCGCGGCAGGCCCCGAGGGGGTGGCAGCCGTCGCAGCCGCCGCGGGGGCGGCCGTCGCATCGGGTAGCGGCCGGGATCCAGAGTTCAGCGACGCCACACGGCGTCGCTTTGGATGTGGCGGCGACGGCGACGGCGACGGGGAGCGGCTGGCCCGGCCACCGTCCATGGCGGCGCCGCCGCCGCCGCGGCCCATCGCGGGCGGCGCCGCCGCCAAGCCACCGTCGGCGCCGGTCGGGGGGCCCCGAACAGCAGGGGATGCAAGCGGGCCCAGAGGCGTGGGGGTGGCGTCTGGGAGCATGGCGGGGCAGGGGCGGAGGATGGAGCGCAAGGAATCGTCCAGAGTGGGTGCTGGGTGGCCTTGGCGACGACGGCGGGAGACGACGGTGGGGTTTCAGTGGTGTGAGCGACCGGCGGCGCTCTCGGCGGGCGGTCGCGGTCGCGCGGGAGAAAGAAAAAAACTAAATTAAGGGTCCAATTTTGGTCTGGATTGACAGGCGCGGACAGCGAGCCTCTCTCCAGCAGTGGCCTCGTTCGCGCCTTCATCCTCCGAGCCGACCATCCCGTTGAGTCCCACCTTTCGCCGTGTGGCGTCCTCCTCTGCTGTTGGCCACACCCTCCCTCTCGCCGTCATCATGGGCGGAGATGGTGGCACTCTTTCGCATGCCCGGCGTGACCAGCTGCGGATGTTCACGCCCAGCGCCGTCCCCGCGGCGCAGGCCGACCCCGCTGCCTCGCCCGCCACCGCCGCCTCGGTTGCCCTCTCTACGTGCGCGCTGTCGCGAGAACCCCTCGAACCGCCGGTCGTGGTTTGCTCCCGGGGCTATTTGTACAACAAGGCTGCCGTGCTCGTCCACCTGCTGTCCCTCAAACGGCCTGGTGCACCGTCGGCGGTGGCTGCAGCAGCGACCGCCCCGGCTGGCGCCGACGCGGCCTTTTCGCACCTCCGCCGCCGCGCCGACGTGATGGACGTGACGCTGCAGATGCTGCCCGAGCGCCGGCGGCGGCAGCAGGCCCCCGGCGGCGGGGGTGGCGGCCGCGAAGGCGTCGTCCCCCCCGCGTTTGCGTGCCCCATCACGCGGCGGGAGGCGTCGGGGCTGGAGCGGTGGCTGGCCATTGTCCCGTGCGGCTGTGTGGTCAGCGGCGCGGGCTGGGAGGGGGTGGTGGCTGGCGGCGCGGGGGGGGGCGGCCGGGCGCTGCGGGCGCGCGGGGGGGGGGGGGGGGGCGCTGCCCAGTTTGTGAGGGCCCCGTCGGCGGCCGCGTGGTGCTCGGGGGTGGCAAGGGCGCGGGGGGGCGGCTGGGCAAGCGGCCGGCCAAGGGCAGGGCGGGGAGCGCGTCGTCGGGGAAGAAGAGGGAGCGTGGCGAGCGCCGCGACGGCGGGGGGAACGCGAGCGGGAGCGGCGTGCCAGTGGCGGCGGTGCGGGCAGGCGATGGCGCCGGGGAGGGCGGGGAGGCGGGCGGGCCCGGCAGGAAACCGGCCGGGGAAGCGGGTGCAGTAAGAAGTCCCCGCGGGCCCGCATCGGATGGGGAGAATGAGAAGCGGTAAAAACGAGCATGAGCCGCAGGCAATGATGACGGGGCGAGTAGGAACAAAGAACCACGTGCGCCGTGGGAGACCAGGCAGAAGAGGGCATATGTACAAAGAACACGCAGATAGGGCAATGACACACGAAGTGGCGCACGGTTGCCACCAGCCCAGACACATAGGGTGCAAACGGAACGCGGCCGACCAGCGCAGACGCGTGCGCAGCAACAGCCGCCGTCGCCCGGCAGTACCCATCCAAAGACACCCACAGCCCCCCCGCCACGGTGACCCGCAGCCGCGCCGCACCCCATCAGGCTTCGTCAATCTCCTCAAAGTCACCCGGCGCGGCCGCTGCCGCGTTGGCCGCCTCCACCTGCGACCGCCGCAGCCGCATCTCCGCGTCGTAATCCTTCTCCAGTGACGCCGCCCCGACAAGATGGGTACACCCAGCTACCGGACAAGGGGCGGTGGAGGTGCCAAGCAGGTCCAACGAGGGCGGCGCGTTCCGCACGCTCGCTGGGGCGTTGTTGCGAACCAAAATGTGCTGCACGATGCCCTGCAGGGAGTAGCTATGTGGGCAGTCGCGGCTGAGGGAGCGCACCACAGCGACTCGGGGGGAGCGAGTGTGTCATGTGGATAGCACGAGCGAGCCAGATACAGCAGAGGCGCGACGGGGTCAGTCGGCGGCCATGAAAACAAAACATCACCCTGGTGCACGTCATCCACACCATGAGTCACAACGCTGCGGCCACGCTCGCAATCTACGCCACCCGACGCCACAAGAAACGTACCTCCGAAGTGGGTTGACCATGTCCATGCCTGTCACCGGGCACTTGGTTGACAGCGCCGCCGCATCCGCCTCAACTTCCACCTCCACGTCGTCATCCCCCCCCCCTCGCCCATGGCTTCCATCACCTCCTTCCAGCGGCGCAGCCCCTGAACGTTCAGCGCCGCCACCTTGGCCTCCACTTGGGCCTTCTCCGTCTTGTGGAGCGCCTCCACACCGCCAGACCTCAAGAACACCGCCTCCGCCGTGTTGCCCGTAGCGCCCGCCCCCCCATTGCCGCCCTCTTCCTCATCGTCACCGGTAGCCCCCGCCGCGCCGCCGCCGCCCATGCCCGCCCGCTGCACGCCCGACGCCACCCGCGCCGCGGCGGCAGAGCGAAGGCGGCTCTCCTCTTGCAGCCGGCTGAGCGTTTCGAGCGAGCCTTGAAGGGAGGAGACCACCGCTGGCGGCACTTTGGCCGCCGCGCCCGGCTCCTGTCGAGCCTGGCCCATCAGGCCGGCTGTGTTGGAGAGGTGGGCCATGCACGTGCCGACGCGCTCGTGGAAGAGGTCCCATGCTTCGCGGGACTTGCTCATGGAAGAAGAGGCGGTGGTGAGAGCTTCCATCACAACCGCGAGGAGGGGAACGAACTGAGTAGATGAACGAACGAGAGCGGGGACAAGAACGTTCAGAGAGGCAGACAAACACGACGCAGACCGACGGGGCAGTCAAACGCGAGCAGCTCGGTGAAGCGATGGTTTGGCGCGTGGCTTGGTTGAAGCAGAGGGTACAGCCTGGGATGCACTGGCCTTGCATTAATGAAGTCCAATACCCAACTTAATTCAGGGGAATTCGATTAAGAAAACGCATGTTTATCGCCGTCAGCTGTCCTTAGACGAGGTTGGCACCTCCCAGCGGCGCCACCGCCTCCGCCGCACGCGTCTGCGCCCCCCCCGTCGGCTTGTTAGTCAAGCGGCCGGTTGAGGACGAGAGACTGTGAGCCGACGTGCTCCGCGGAGAGGACAAGCGAGAGGAGGTGCTCCCAGACGAGGAGGCGGAGCGTTCGCCACGGGTCAGGACCTGGCGGAGGCGACCACCAGCGGGGGGCGAGCCGTCTGGTCCATTCTCCCTCGGGGCTCCCGTCCCATGCACACACGAGGGCCCGGTTTCATCCCACCAATAGAAGTCAAGGAGGGAACGATGCGTGGTGTAACTGATGGATGGGGGCGCAAGCTGTCGACCGCTCTCAGCCGCAGCCTGTATGTAGCGGCGCACAGCGCTCGGGCTTGAAACAGCATCAGCCAGTAGAACATCTGGGATACACAACTTACAGCTGTTTTCGATGACTGTCAAGCTTTGTGAAACATCGCTTCAAAACTGAGATAGGTGGAGACCTTTTGCAGTGTTAGCTGTTGGACGGACGTACTTTGGAACGCGAGGGGACTGCAGATGTTCCACTTCTGGGATTTCAATTTGTCATGGATATAAATACTGGTTGTGGTGTAGATGATGCGGTCGCGGTTGGCGGCCGGGGGCAGCAGCTGCCGGCGGGGGTTGAGGTTGGTGGCGGGCCGCGGCCTCCACTGTCGGAGAGGTCGGCGCCGGCCGGATCGGGGCGACTGACTGCCGCTGCCAAAGCTCGCAGCGGGGATAGCAAGTAGTAAGGGTGGTCGCCAGTGGCCGCAGGCGCGGCAGCGGTTGCCGGCCGGTGGAGGGTATGCGCCAGTCGCGCTGGCGGCTGCTGGCAGTCGGCGGCCACTAACAGAGGGATTGGGGGATAGCGTCGGGCGGAAGTGTATGCGGGTGGGGGGAGAGATCTGAGCCCGCGGAGAGCGTCCGCCTGCGTCGGCGGCAGCTGCAGGCGCGGGGAAGGGCTAGCGGCGGGAGCCAACGGCGGCAAATGAGGGAGTGGGCGCTAGCTGGGGAGTGGTGACCTCAGACCATCCTGGAGACTGGTGTTCATTAAACGGACTGGTGGCGGGGTTGCGGGCTGGGAGAGGGCGGCGGGGGCTGCGAGCGGGTGGCGCTGGGTGCCGGGTGGGAGGTACCTGGCGGCAGAAGGTGCGACCCGCGGTCGGGGCGGGAGGGGCCGTCGCCCGCCGGCCGCATCAGCGACCGCTGGGTTGGAATGCGGCGTTCCGCATTACTACCGGCCGAAGGGTACAGTCGGCGGCTGCTCGCGCAGAGGCTGCCTCTCCAGTCAGACGCGGAAGGGGCGGCAGCTGCAAGCATAGAGGAATCAATAGAAGAGAAAGCCTGATAAGCCCAGCACAACAGCAAAACTATGTACTTATATGAATTATTGACTAGTGTTTTAAACATTTGAAAATGTATCGAAAATGTGGGAGCTCGTCCAGGGCTAATCAAATTTCAGCTAAAGGGTCCTATTCAAAACTCAGAACGCGTGTGTGCATGGGACGGGAGCCCCTCGGGGCTCCCGTCCCATGCACACACGAGGGCCCGGTTTCATCCCACCAATAGAAGTCAAGGAGGGAACGATGCGTGGTGTAACTGATGGATGGGGGCGCAAGCTGTCGACCGCTCTCAGCCGCAGCCTGTATGTAGCGGCGCACAGCGCTCGGGCTTGAAACAGCATCAGCCAGTAGAACATCTGGGATACACAACTTACAGCTGTTTTCGATGACTGTCAAGCTTTGTGAAACATCGCTTCAAAACTGAGATAGGTGGAGACCTTTTGCAGTGTTAGCTGTTGGACGGACGTACTTTGGAACGCGAGGGGACTGCAGATGTTCCACTTCTGGGATTTCAATTTGTCATGGATATAAATACTGGTTGTGGTGTAGATGATGCGGTCGCGGTTGGCGGCCGGGGGCAGCAGCTGCCGGCGGGGGTTGAGGTTGGTGGCGGGCCGCGGCCTCCACTGTCGGAGAGGTCGGCGCCGGCCGGATCGGGGCGACTGACTGCCGCTGCCAAAGCTCGCAGCGGGGATAGCAAGTAGTAAGGGTGGTCGCCAGTGGCCGCAGGCGCGGCAGCGGTTGCCGGCCGGTGGAGGGTATGCGCCAGTCGCGCTGGCGGCTGCTGGCAGTCGGCGGCCACTAACAGAGGGATTGGGGGATAGCGTCGGGCGGAAGTGTATGCGGGTGGGGGGAGAGATCTGAGCCCGCGGAGAGCGTCCGCCTGCGTCGGCGGCAGCTGCAGGCGCGGGGAAGGGCTAGCGGCGGGAGCCAACGGCGGCAAATGAGGGAGTGGGCGCTAGCTGGGGAGTGGTGACCTCAGACCATCCTGGAGACTGGTGTTCATTAAACGGACTGGTGGCGGGGTTGCGGGCTGGGAGAGGGCGGCGGGGGCTGCGAGCGGGTGGCGCTGGGTGCCGGGTGGGAGGTACCTGGCGGCAGAAGGTGCGACCCGCGGTCGGGGCGGGAGGGGCCGTCGCCCGCCGGCCGCATCAGCGACCGCTGGGTTGGAATGCGGCGTTCCGCATTACTACCGGCCGAAGGGTACAGTCGGCGGCTGCTCGCGCAGAGGCTGCCTCTCCAGTCAGACGCGGAAGGGGCGGCAGCTGCAAGCATAGAGGAATCAATAGAAGAGAAAGCCTGATAAGCCCAGCACAACAGCAAAACTATGTACTTATATGAATTATTGACTAGTGTTTTAAACATTTGAAAATGTATCGAAAATGTGGGAGCTCGTCCAGGGCTAATCAAATTTCAGCTAAAGGGTCCTATTCAAAACTCAGAACGCGTGTGTGCATGGGACGGGAGCCTCCCTCGGCAGGGACTCCTCAAAACGGCCAGTGCCGCCACGGGGGCTACCGGTGCAGCTGACTGCAGCCACTTCCAGTGGAGGCACGTCCCGCGGTGACCCGCCGTTGGGCGTGTCTGGCGACGGCGGGCGCTGTGGCTCCCGCCGGTGGTGGTCCCACTTGAAAAAGCCGCTACTGCTCGAGTGCCGCTGGCGTCTCTCAGCCGCCGTCGCCGCCGCAGCCGCTGCGGCCGCCGCCTCGGCGGCCCGCCGCTGATTGGCCTGCTGCACCATCTCGTAGACGCCCGAAAACTCGACGACGCCCACCGCCGCACCAAACGGCTGCAGCAGCGGCCTCCCGCCTGCGTCCAGGCCGCCAGGCCCGGTGGAGAGGGCGAGCTCGACCATGGCCGCCGCCTGGTCCGCGGATACGGGCTCTCCGCCAAATCCAGACAGTACGACCTGGAGGTCTTCGGCACGCAAAGCTCCCTGCCGGGTCACATCCAGCACCCGAAAGACCGAGCTCATCATTTCGATGGGGTCTTCCTCCGGGGCGGCCGCGCGCCGCGGCGCGTGCTGGAGGTGGTCCCCGTCGGAAGGCCCCCCAAGCGCCGTAGGACGGTCGCCCCCGCCCGCCACAGCCGGCGTCTCCAGCTCGTGCAGCAGGCGAACAACGACCAACAGGAACGCGCGAAAGTCCAGCGACGGCAGCGTTGACACAGCCGTCGAGGTGGTAGACGCCCGCGCCCCCCCACGCGGCAGCCCCCGACGCGGCGCGGCCGGCGCGGCACGCCCCGCATCAGAGACAGGCGGGGGCACGGGCGGCAGCTTGCGGCCGCCGTGCGGGCCAAACGTCACTGACGGCACCCCCTCAGCGGGCGCCGCCTTGGGCCCCAGCTGAGGTGACCGCACCGGCCCTCCGCACCCAACCGCCTCGGCACCGCTGGCGGTCGCGCCGGTGGCGACTTCCGAGAGGGACCGGCGGCGGTGGTCCCCTGCCGAGTGTCGCACTACCTTCCTGCTCACTGCCGCGGCCGCCGCGGCGGCGGCGTTCTCGCCGATGAGGTCTTCTTTCGAGCTGCTGCCGAGCTCCAGCGGCTTGCCCCATCCCGCGTCGACCGCCTGCTTGAGCCGAGCATCCCCCATAGCAACGCCCCGCGCGTCGCTCGGAGGGCAGCTCTTGTGCCCCCGCCCCCCAACCGCCCCTGCCGTTGCCGCCGCGCCGCACATATGCGACACACTGGCGGCTGCGTCGGCATCGACGGGGGAGGCTACCCCAACCGCCGCCGCCGGCAGCGGCGGCGGTGGCAGCGGCGGGCGCGCCGGGAAGGCGCGGGGTGACGTGGCGCCAGGGCATCCCGGCAACTGCACCGGCGATGCTGCGCCAGGTGGCCCCGGCGGCACGCCGTCCGAGGCGTCTCGGGGTGTCGTGGCCGAGGCCGCGCTGGTGGCGGCGGCGGTGGCGGACGGGGCGGCTGCGGCGGTCGACGGGGCGGTGGCGGCCGTCGGCGCCACAGCGGCCGCCTCCTTGGTCACTTGCTCGATCAGGCGGAAGAGGTGGTCCGTTGACGGCATGCTGGCGGCGGGCCCAAGGGACTGGAGGAGGCCCAGCACCTCTGCGGCAGCTACGCGCTCCGTGCCCGGCAGCGTCGGCAGGGCGGTAAAGGCCTGCTTCAACTGCTTGATCGCCTCTGTCGTCAGGTCCATGCCGGGAACGACGCGCAGGCGCGGGTCGGCTCTGACAGGGAGGGGGGCAAGACGGACAACAGCGGCAGCGCGCAGCGCACTCCACACCGTGTCAGAACAGAACGGCAAAGGCGTCAGCTCGAGGCGGGAACCACGAAGCCGCGTCTCGCAAAGAGCAAAGGGCGGCTACTACACGCTCACAGGCAATGCACGGACGACTCGAACAAGAGAGACAACTCAGAAGGCACGCCTCTCCTTCACCCCGCCCCTTCCCAAGAGCGGTCACAACAAAGGCACGTCGGCTTTCTCAGCGCTGCCCGAGTGGGATCCCTCCGCCCGCAGCGGAGTCAAAGACAGGCGGGCAGCGACGGAGACACACCGTCGCCCAACCCCGTGACGGTAGTCCCGCCAACGTGCGCGCGGCTTCACAAGGAGCCAGTTTGCGAAGCGGGCAGTACACGCCCGTGGCCGCCTGTGCCCGCCGGGCCTTCTCGTCGTCACACAGGCACGTCCGACCGCGGGCGTGTGGGAGCGGGCCGCCACGGATCGCCGGCGGGCCTCTGCTGCAGCGGTCGCCGGTCGAGCGGCCGGTGAAGCATGAGCGACGGGATTTGGGCCCAGCCCCAGGTGGACCGCAACCGTGGCCAATGGCAGACCGGCTTGGGACTGGGGATCGACGTTTGGGGGCGCCCCCACCCAACCGTACGTAGGCAGTTTGTTGACCGACGTCCACATGCGGGTGAGGGTGTGGCCGCAGTGAGCTTGGCCGCCTGCCCCCCCTCTCACTCTCGTTGGTGGCATCATGGATGATTCAACATCCACGACGGCGCACGATGATGGGTCCCCTTTCGACCGGGACTCAACGGGTGGCGCGAAAACCGTGAGACACCAGTCACAACGGGCAGCCCCTCCTCTGGTCTTCATCCTCGGGGAATGCCACACTTAAGCGCACGCAGGCCCGATCCACGGCGAGGCTTGCGGTGAGGGGAGGGCCAGACCCGGACGCGCATCCAGCGCGGCATTACATGGTGCGACGCGGCACACCAAAAGAACATGACAGAGCAAATAAAACGAAGATCCAGTCGGTGGTGGCGTCAGACGAGATAGCGACATATTTGTACCGTGCGCCACCATCCTTCATCCTAGCCTCTATGTATAACATCTCCGCTGAGAGGGAGAGAGCGGGCACGCCAACCTCCAGCTCCTCGAATGCCGCTCAGGAAACGCCTGCCGCCTGACAGCAACTTGAGTCCATACTGTTTGCTCTCCACACACCGTTGAGGAGGGGCCCACTCTCACTGTCATCAACTCAGACCACCCGCTAGCCTCACACCAATCGACCGCCAGAATACGACCCGTCTTGCCTACGTCACCGCCCCCCTACCCCCTCCCACATGCCCCTGCACATAGCTCCCCCCTTCACGGCAGCGACGGCGACACAGGCGGCGCGTCCTCTGGCGCGAGCACCCCCTCTGTCCGCCCCCCCAGCACCCGCTGCGCAAACGCCGTCACCATCTCGTTCACCGCCGCCGGCGCCTCGTCGTGCGCGCAGTGGCCGACGCCCTCGAGGACGACGAGCCCCCCCCCCGCGCGCACCGTGTCGTACTCTGCCAGCGGCGCGCACAGGCGGTACGGCTCAAAGCTGTCGCGCTCCCCCCACACCAGCCGGGTCGGCACGCCCAGCTGTGGCAGCAGGTCCTCCGCCAGCGGCCCCGTGTCGTACGACGTGAACGCCAAAAATACGGCCAGCGCGCCAGGCGACTCGGCGGGCTCGAGCAGCAGCCGCACAAGCTCGTCGTCAATGGCGGCGCCAACGGCGTACGCCTGCGACAGCACCCGCCGGAGGGCGGCCGGCTCGGCAACGTAGGCGAGGAAGGCGGCACCGACGGGCCCCACCGCCAGCGCCCGCATCGCCAGCGGCGCAAAGACGTCGGCGAGGAAGCCTCGCTTGCGCACGTGGAGCATCCGCAGCGAGGGGCTGATGGCCACCAGGCCCGCCGCGCAGCCGGGCTCATCGACGAGCGCTTGCATGCACGCAATGGCGCCAATCGAGTTGGCCACCAGCAGCACCGGTGCGGGCGGCGGCGCGTCCGCGTCGTCCCCACACGTGCCGTTGGCAGCGGGCGCCGGAATGGGCGGCACCCCCCGCCCCGCCGGGAGCACCACGTCGGTGAGGAAGCCCCGCAGCTGCGCCGACCAGTATGGAAACGAGTAGGCGGCCGCCTCGCCCACCGCGTCGGCCGTCCCCGGTGGCGGCTTGTCCGACAGCCCAAAGCCGAGCAGGTCCACCGCGTAGGTGCGGTAGCCGGCGGCGGCCAGCGCGGGCACGTTGCGCCGCCATTGCCGGCAGTTGGCGCCAAAGCCGTGGACGCACACAATGGCGGGGCGGTCGGCTGCGTCGGGCGCGTCGTCCCCCGCCGCCAGATACTCGATGCGCCAACCACGAAAGGAGTAGGTCCGCGCCGCGGTCGCCGCGACGGAAGGCATGGCCGCCAGGTCCGCCGCCGTCGGCACGACGTCAGTAAGCCGGGTGGGCTCCAGGGGGGGGGAGGCGGGGGGGGGGGGGCTGCCGCTGTGCAAAAAAAAGTAGGTAGGGAGGAGGGATGGATCGGGTGCGCCTTGCAGGGCGCGGGAAGCAGGCGGGGGGCGGCCACACGCATGCCGTGCACGGCCGACGCGGCCGCCCCGAGCGCGGTGCGAGCATGCCTCGGTGACGCCCGCGTGGCGGCGCGGCCACCAAGCGTCACCGCCGTCTGCCGGGACACCGCTGGAGGTGCTGAGAGGAACGCCATGGTCGTGGTCTCTGGAACGGGTGGCACAAGCCGCCAAGGTACTGGTCAGGGTCACCAGGTATCGGAGGACACGACAGGACCCGACGCAAGCCGCAAGAGACAGAGTCGCAGACCAATGCGGCGGATGAGCTTCCACCGCCCTCACCAACTCAATGGGTGACACCAGCGCGAGTGTCTGGTTGGGCCACAGACATGGTTGGCCAGCCAGTCAGCCGTTCGGGTCCCGACACAATCATGACAGCCACTGGCCACGCAACGAGATCGTCAAGGCACCAACCCCATTGGGAGGTGTGGGAGGTGGCAATGGCGTGATCGTTCCTGACCTCTTGCTCACATCCTCTATCTGGTGGCTGGGTGACTGTCTGTCCAGTACACCCTGCTTTTGTCTCTGTTGGTGTTGGTGCGGTGCCGACACGGAAGAGGCGGGTGTGAACATTGGTGCGGGGCCACGCACCGCGTCGTCCATGGTCGGCGCTCGCTCCTGGCCTTCGTGCTTCTCATCATCGCTTGTGCGAGGCCGGCCATCTTGCTCTTCATCATCGCCTCTGCTCGCTGCTCCCCCGGCCGCCAGCCTGTCCCGTCCTCCGGCGTCCATGGCGTTTGTCTCGGCGGCGGTGCTGCGGGCGGCGGCGCCGCCCACGGGGCGCGCCGTCACTGACCTCCGCACCTGCGGGCTGACGCCGCCCGCCAGTCACATTGGGCGCGCCAGCAACGGCCTCCTCTCCCCCCTGGCCCCCACTGTCGGCCGCGGCGGCGGCGCTGCCGCCGCCGCTGCCGCCGCCGCGTCCACCGGTGGCCGCCCGGCGCCGCGGATGCTGGGCGGCCTGCTGCCGTTCCCCTTTTTTGGCAAGAAGGCAGAGGAAGGGCGGGTGCCCCTGTCTCTCGAGTGTGGCTACGTCTTTTTGGCCCACCCGGAGAAGCAGACGGGCGAGGACGCCTTCTTCATCGAGGGCAACGCGTTGGGCGTCTTTGACGGCGTTGGCGGGTCGGCCAACCGCGGGGTGGACCCGCGGCTCTTCTCCCAGTCTCTCGCCGCCCTCACCGCCGAGGGCGTCGCGGAGCGCGGGGCGGCCAACGTGGTGGCGTGCCTCATCAAGGCGGTCGAGGCCAATCCCGAGGCGGGCGCCTCCACCGCCGTCGTCGTCGGCCTCGACAATGTGGGCCGCGTGTTTGGGGTATCCCTCGGCGACAGCGGCGCGCGGATTATCCGCAACGGCAAGGTCATCAAGCGGAGCAAGGAGCAGTCGCACGCGTTCAACGCGCCCTACCAATTATCCGACCTTGATGTGAGTGACACCGTGGCGATGGGCTCCAATATTTCTAGCCGTGTCAAGGAGGGGGACATCCTGCTGCTCGCGAGTGATGGCCTGTTTGACAATGTGGAGGAGGCCGAGATCCTCTCTCTGATCACCGCGGCAAACGGGGACATGGTCGCGGCAGCCGAGACGCTTGGCTCGGTCGCGAGCGAAAAGTCCCAGCTGCCGGACTTGGACTCCCCGTTCGCCAAGGCGGCGAAAAAGGCGGGCGTGCGGTGGCGCGGCGGGAAAATGGACGACGTCACCGTGCTGACCGCCCGGGTGGTGCGGGACCCGGACAATGACCCGGTGAGCGTTTTGTCCCTCCTGCCTGAGAAGGGGACCGAGCCGGATGAGGACTCGCTGGTGGAGATGTGAGGGTGGGAAGTGGGGGAGGAGGGATCGGCGGGGGGGGGGGGCGGGGGAGACTGGAGAGAGGCGCTCTGCGTCTTTCTTTTTGCTGTTTCTCTCCTGGCTTGGGGGTAGAGCGAAGTGGCAAGCAGTGTTTGACTTTCTTGTTGGTGAGGGTGGGATGGAGTGTGAGTCCCGCGTACTTCATGTGGTGCCCGCTTGCCTGTCGCACGGGGGGCGACGTAGGCTCTCGTCGGGTGCGGACGATGGGGTTCTTTCAATCTGCTGGTGCGTATGCGCCTCCACTGTCTGTTTCCCCCGATCCTGAGTACGCGCGGATGTGGAGCCGGTGCTCTTCTGCTCTTCCATATCCAGTAGAGTGCTGTTGACTGCGCAGCGGCGCACCAGCGCCGCCGCAACACCGGCGATTGCAACCCACCATGGTGATGCCCACGGCGCGGGTGACCCGAACCGTCGGTCGCCTTCCGCCTTGGCATGGTGCCCACCAGACCCGTGTCGCGCAGTCGCACGAAAGAAAGAAGAACAGTATGTTTGCACCCACGCCAAGTCCAAAAGAAAAGAGACAAGCAAGAGCCCTATATACAAAGTGTGTCATTGCGGGGAGCGCGGGGATGTCGGCAGCGGCGGCATCGGAGGGGGTGTCGGTGGGGGTGACACGGTCAACGAGCCACCGTCGTCGGGCGTCCGCACGCCCGGCGGGGGTGGCGGCAGCGCCGCGCCGTCGGCGGGCGCGTGCACCTCCCTGGGGGGCGTCCCCCACTCGGAGGACGTGGCGAGGTCCGACGCCGCCGCGCCAGCGGTGGACGCGCCGCCGCCCGCCGACGTCCCCTCGGACGAGACGGCGCCGGCAACCGGCGGGGGGACGGGCTCGTCCGCGCGAGGCGAGCGTCCCCTCACAAAGGAGGCCAGCGGCGGCGCCGGCGGGGGGGCGGCTGCAGCAGCGGCGGCGGGAGGCGCCGCCCCCGCATCCCCCGCTAATGGTGCAGCTGCGGGCGGGGCGCCAGGCGCGGCCGCTGCCGAGGCCGCGGCCCCCGTTGCGGCGCCCACCGCTGCCTCGTCGCTCGCAAACGGCACCATCGCAGAAGTGTCCGACGCGGCGTCTATGGAGGCGACGGTGAGCCCGCCAGCCGAGCCGCCGCTGCCGTCTGCGGCGGCGACGGCGTCGCCATCGTTTGGAATGAGGACGGCCACGGCGCCGCCACCAGCACCCGTCGGCGCGGCGCGGAGACCCGCAGTGTCCAACCCGCCGGCATCGCTGCCACCACCGGCGTACGGTTCCCGGTCGGGTGCGTCGGGGAGGGCGCCGGCGCCCACCGCCGACTGCGCCACGCCAAGCACCCCGTCGTCAAAGCCGGGCATCCCCGCCGCTGGGGGCAGCGCCCGCGTCTGCGTGTCGAGGTCGAGCCGAATGTCAGTGCGGCCGTAGAAGTCGCGCTCCACCCAGTTGGCCACCGCCGCTGCCTCGGACGTATCGTCTGCAAACGTCGTGGCCGCAATGTAGGTGCACGCCGAGACAACCAGCAGCAAAAAGATGATGCCGCACAGGATGCCAACGATGAAAAGGACGCTGATGACGCCCTCCAGGTCGTCATGGCCACCGGGCAAGGGGTCATCGCACGTTGCACGGCGGGCCCCAAACAGGCCCAGCCGGTCAGACGACGTCACCACCGACATATCGTCAACGGTGGCGGCATTGGACAGGCCCCGGTAGTTGCGGCCGTACAGCTCGGAGCCGGCGACGTGGACGCCATCGTTGAGCCGCTTGACGGGCGACAAGGAAAACGCCTCGATCGTGGAGCAGCCGTCGGCGCGTGACATCAGCTGCTGGTCCATTGGCAGCGTGACGCTGTAGCAAAAGGAGGAGGCACGGGTAGCTGGCCTGGCCGAGACCTCACGCGTATGGGGTTGCGACGTGCCCACCGCCACCCGTGGCGCCGCTCGTAGCTTATTGCCAGGCCTTAGCTCGTCAATGTCGACCGACACGAGCTTGGAAGACTGCGAGCGGGACTCGTTGTTCCCATACCGCACCCCAGACAGGAACACGTAGTCAAACGTCTCGGCAATAGAAACGACTTTGCGCTCCGCTCCGCTCGCATAGACCGCAGGGCACCAGCCAAAGGCGCCCCCAAGGTTGCCCTTGAGGTACAGCCCCTGCTCAGCGTTGCACATCACCGCAACGGTGAGCGACGACGCCGTCGACGACGAGCCAGCGCTCGGTCCCAGTGTGGTTGTCAGGTCAGCCGCCAGCTGCGGGTCCACCACGGAGCCCATCCGGTAAGTATGGGTGAAGCCACACGACTTGTCCTTGGTCGCCACCGTCGTCACCTGCTGTCGTCGCAGCTCCATGAGGTCCAACAGTAGCGTGTTGGCGTCCCCAAGGCGTGGCAAGAGCCGGGAGCGCGACGAGCCGCCGGCGCTGCGCCGAACCGACAGTTCCACAAGGCGGTCGTAAAACTCAGTGACAGAGCCGCCCAGCTCGAGCTGCGCCTCTGAGTGGATGACCCTCGACACGTCCGTTGAGCGCCGGGACGAAATCGTCTCAAGCGACTCCGAGTCGGGCGTCCGCTCGATGGCATTGGTAGCAATCGACACCAACCGGTACATGGTGCTCTCGTCAGGCAGATGCTTGATGTCCATCGCCGCAAAAGTGGCCGCCGCGGTCACTAGGTTCCGAGCCAGCGCCGTCGTCGGAACGCTGAGCGCTGAGATCTGCGCAACCCGGTCCACCATCTCTTGCACAATCAACGAGACCGCACGCTCGTGCTCCTCCTCGACACCCGACGAAAGCGCGACCACCTCTGCCGACGACACCTCTGAATTGAGCGTCTCGGTCAGGTACATCGCGTCGAGCATGTACGAGCCGTCGTCGCCCGCAAGGTGCCGCACCTGCAGCGAGCGACTGTGGGTGGCAAGGGAGCGTGACAGGTTGGCATTCTGGCGGATCACCAGCGGCTCTGGCTGCTCCGCCGAGTCCAGCACCGACAGCCCCGAAGCGGCCACCAACCGCACCAGCACCCGGTACTGGCCTGGCCGCAACACGCGGAAGGACGCCTGTGGAGCGCCCGTACAACCGTCGACACACATCTCCTTGCCGTCCGCGTCCACCAGGTAGAAGAAGAAGAGAACGTCCGGGGTGGTAAACGTGGAGACGGCCGACAAATGCCACTGCGTTTCCGTGTCGCCGTCGAAACGCACAAGCCGTGGAAAGTACAGGTGCGGCGCCTCCTCCACGACCAGCTCATACAGGACCCGCTGCGGCTCGGTGGCCACGGCCGACTTGTTACCGGTGGTGGAGCTGCCAAAGAACTCCACCTGCAGCTGGTACGTCGTGCGCGGCATCAGTGCGGCAGACTGGAAGCCCAGTAGTGGCCGCCGCACAAAGGCATTCTCCTGCCCGGGGCTCCAGTACCCTGGCCGCGACAGCAGAGCGCCGGGCATTCGCACCAGGTCCGCGTGCGGGGGGAGGAGCGAGTACTCCCACGTCACGCCTTCGTCTGCTTCGGGAGCCACAATGAGCTCGTCGTGAGACTTGATCGACCGCAAGTTGACCTTTTCGCCAAGCGCGTTGCGGAACACGACAGCCGAGAACGGGGCCACCGACGTAGCCAAGAGGGGGAGCAGCTCTAGCTCCTGCACCACAGCCGCCGACACCCGGCTGGGCTCCCGGCTGTCCTGCACGGACAGCTCGTAGCGAATGAAGACGCTGTGGTTGAGCGACCGCGTTGCCGACAAGGAATCCTGGGGCACGGTAAAGGTGTGAGGCATCCCGTACGTCCCAGTGTTGTTGGGATGCACCCACCGCCCAGACGACCACATGCGCGCCGCCGGCGTCGGCGACGCCGGTGCCGGGGACGCCGTCAAGCCATCCCCTGGCGCGGCTTGGCTAGGAAGCATCTCCACCGGGCAGGGGATATCGTAGGCGCTCGTGTCCCGGTCGCGGATGTGGCAGTCCCATCGGTAGCGCAGGTACCGGGACTGGTTGCCGGTCAACAGGTCCGGGTCGTGAGAGCGCGAGCCCGTCAGCACGTACGAGTCGTTGCCCGACACCTGGACGCGGCCCTCGCCGCTGCCAATGACCGGCACCAGCGGCGACGCATCAATAACGACGCCAATCCGGGCAGTGCCATTGACTGCCGGTTGGTCCTTGATCGACGCAACGAGCACCACGTCATGAACGCCGGGCAGGAGATCCGCCTGCGGCACGATCAGCTCGCGGCCGAGACGAACGGCAGTGATGCTGTCGTCCGACGACAGCGTCTGGTTGCTAGACGACATCCGCATATTGATAACCGTCCCGTCGCCACGGTCATAGGTCCAGTCATAGAGCACCTCGGGCACGCCGTCAAAGCAGGACGGGAGCTGCACCTTGGCAATGACCCGGAGACCCACGCCAGGGTACGCCGCTGTCCGTGTCACGGGCTGCACCAGGCTCACCCCAATGAGCGTGGAGTTGCGGCGGACGAGGTCCAGGCCCGCCTGACCGCCGCCATACTTGGTCGTGACCTCCACTACCAGTGAGTGCAGCTCGTCCAGCGTCGCGAGAAAGTCGTTGTCAATGGACAGGGTCGAGCCGTTGGTCGCCGCGCCCGAGCCCAGCACGTCCGCTCCGGCCGCGTTGCGCAGGATCCACTGATAGTCCAGCTCTGACGGGCGAGCGCCACGGACGACAGCCAAAAAGGTAGACTGCCCACAAACAGGCACCCCGTGGCGTGCCATAGACCCCGGGGAGGCCGTGCCGTTGACGCCACCAGGTGGCACCTCGAGGGATGTCCCCACCGAAACGATATCCACAGCCAGCTTGCCAGACGTGTACGTCCAGTCAAGTGCGTTGGAGACAACGTGGTTGATCACCACCGACAGGTCGTACGTCATGCCTTTGCCAACCTCCTCTTGCGGTGGGACAGTAAAGGTCAGCGAGGTGGGCGTCACTGCCACAATCCAAGACGAATCCAGCGCGGCGTTGGAGAAGAGCACTGCGTCGCCCCGAGATGGGTCCCAGTCGGTAAAGTTGCCCATGAGCGTCCGGTTGTAGCCACCCGCCACGTCCCCGTTGGGCAAATCCCCTTCGGCCAGCCGCAGGTCGCTGCCGGCGTAGTCAAAGCGGAAGGTCGGCTGTGTGCGGTCAACCGCCACACTGACGTTGCTGCCAGCACCACCGCCGCCAACACCGTCGGGGGCGGTGGCCGTGCCATTGCCCCCTGACGACGACCCCGCGCCTGCGCCAGAGCCACCGCCGCCTGCCAGGGGCCCCGACGTCAGCAGCAGCCAGGTCTGGTTCTTGCCCGCCCCCGGGGTGGTCTCAAAGACGGCCGTCTCATAGTAATCGGGCGCGCCGTACACCACCACCGAGTTCTTGCGCAGAACAAAGTCCGACGACGCGCCCGGCACTCGGAAGCCCAGCAGCTCCCGGCCCACGCTGTTGAACATGGTGACGGTGAGGGCCTCCCCCCCCGCGGGCGAGTGCGGCACATCGTCTTCCACGCGGGTGACCACCACCGGCGGGCGGCCGCCGACGATCACGTGAAGGAAGGTGGTGTAGAGCTCCCCTGCAAACTCGGTGCCGGCCGTGAAGCGGTCCCACTCAAAGACAACCTCCACCGGCCCGGCGCGGTACTCGTTCAAGGCGAGTCCAAACAGGACCGTCCCGGTAGAGCCGTCCGCAGCAAACGCAAAGCCACAGCCGTCCTCCACCTCCACTCGCCCCCCGTCAATGAGGGTGCCAGACTCGGCACCGCAGCGCGTCGGGTCATGGTTCATCACCATGGGGTTGGCCGACACAGTGGTCGCCAAGTCCCCAAAGGAAAAGCTGGTGCCCGGGTCAACACCGCCGCCCGCGCCGTCGGCGCCCGCCCCCCCCCCAGCACCCGACGCGGGCCCGAGGGCGGCCGTCGAGTTGGTACCGTTGAGGTACTGGGCAAACGCGAAGAGAGTGCGGTTGGTGTTGCCCAGCAGGTCCGCGTAGTCCACCTCGAGCGCGTTGTCCGTGCCCGAGTAGAGCACCGGCGTGGGGGAGCCCGGGACCACCCCAAAGATGGCCAGACCCGCCACCACAAACGTCACCGAGTGGCTGTCGTACAGGCTGTTGTCCGCCTTGTGGCGGAGCTCCCAGGTGTAGGTGCTCACGCCGGGCATGCGGTCAAAGGCAAACGCGACGGTCGCGTTGAACGAGACGCCATCCCCGTTGCTCACCGGCGACACCTCCGTGTCCTCCGTCGCGTGAAGCACCCCCGGCACGCTGCTGCGCTGCACCAGCAGGTAGTCGTCGAGGGTGCGGTTGGGCTCGGCAAAAAAGGTCCAGCTGATCGAGTCCTCGGCGGTGCCGTTCAGCAGCAACACCGTCCGCGTCGCGCCGCCGGTATACTCAATGCCGCCGGGTGACCAGCGCGAGACTACCGACGGTAGCGAGACGACATTGACTCGCCCGTCAGCGCCGCCGCGACCACCGCCGCTGCCACGGCCACCGCGGTCGCCAACGAGAGCGGCCACTTCAGCCTGGCCGCGTAGGGGCGGCAGTCCCACCGCCAGCCCCCGCCGGGGTAGCCCCGCCAGGCCCCCATCAGCGCCCGTCACAGCCGCCGCGCCGCCGTCGTCGCCGCCGCCGTCGCCGCCGTCTCCCGCTGCCGCCGCCGCTGCCACTGCCGCCACCACCGACGCGCCGACCAGCCCGCCGGCGAGGAGCGCCGCGGCGAGCCAGCCGCGCCGGCGCGGCGGCGCCGGTCCACCTCCTCTGGCGCCACCACCACCGTCGACGCCGCGGCCACCGCCGCCGCAGCCGCCGCCGCCACCGCCGCCACCGCCGCACCTTCCGCGTCCGCGTCCGCGTCCGCGTCCACGTCCGCGTCCATCCCCCCCTCCCCCTCTCTCCGCCCCCTCCTCCCCCCCCCGCGCACCGCGAGTGGCGGCACACCGTACGCGCCTCATGGCCGGCGGTCGGCGGTGGTCGCGACGGGGACGGGCCGCGCGGCGGCGTTCGGTGCCCGGGCGGCCGGCGGGGTCACGGGCATGAGCCCGGGCCAGCCAGCCGGTTGGTTGGGGGGGGGGGGGGGGGAGGCGGAAGTCAAAAAGCTTGGCGCGCGTTGCGTCAAGAGTGGGGGCGGTGACCCGCGGCGGCGGTCACCCGGCCGTGCTACCCACCGCGCCGCCGACCCACACACCCACCGCCGCCGCCGCCCGCTCCGCCGCCGCCGCCGGCCCACCCCCCTCCATCACGGAAAACGTGCCACACGGGCGGGGTCCCAGCGGGGCCGCCCGCCCAGCCGCCGGCCGCCGGCCGTCGCTGCGTAGGGCGGCTGGGAGGGTGTACGGACCGGGGTGGCGGGGGGGGGGTCTGGTGCACCAGGCGCCGTCGCCGCTCCAACGCAGCCCCCTAGACTGCAATGGCCAGCAAACTTGGAACAACCATCCCCGCAAAGCAGAGCACGAGCGGGCACGGGCGGGGGAGGGGGAGGGGTGGAACAGAGCCACAAGGACGGCGAGCGCAGGCGACCAGGCCGTTGCCGTCCCGCGCGCCAGACTCCTTGCCGCATGACGTGGGCGCCACACGCTGTTGAATTTGGCCACAACGGCACTTCAATTTGGCCAGGAACGCCACCCCTGCAACACGGCGCATTGGCGGCTGCGGAGGCGTTGAAACTCACGGCAGGGATCTAAACGGCTGCCCATTCCACTGCCGCATGCCACGGGGGCGGTCCACAGCGAGCTGCAGGGGGGGTGTGGGCCTCCAAATTTGTGGTGCCACCCACACACCTCTGATTCGGGCTGCAGGACCCGGTCACCGTTCCAAATTCTACTAGCGCTGGCCACCAGCCACGCGCCGCTGGGCGCGCTCGCGCCGCGCTGCCCTCGCTCTCCCCCCCGCGCTATCGCGTCACACCAGACGCACCGGTCCGGGGCTGCCCCTCGCGATGGATCTTGGCAACGGCCGCGCTGGGGCGCAGCCGCCCCCGATCCATGCCACCTGGCTCTGGTCCCTTCCCCCCTGCAAGGGCGCCACCCACGACGGCGTGTGGCGCGCACCACAGACGCCCCCTCTTTGCGCGCCGTGCCGCGCGGCAGGGTGGCCTGATTCGGCGGTGAGCGGCTGGGCGGTCTAGGCGTAGACGCACCACCGGTGCGGCGGCCTTTTGTCCCCAGGGAACGGTAATAGGCGCACGGCTATGGCGGGGGCGAGGGGTCTCCCGGTTGCCCACACTTCCTGGCGGTGACGTGGGCGGCGTCGCGGCCCACGTCATCCTGCCATGATGGTCGCTGTCCTTGCTTGCCGTGCCTTCCCAGACACGATGGCAGCGCTGCGGCGAGCCAGCCAGCTGCTGGTGGTGTGGGGCGGGGCACCGGCCCTATGCGGGATCTGGCCCGACGCGCACCGCACTCGCCTTCCACCCGCGTACCACGCGCACCGCGTTCGCCACACCCCCGCCCCGTGCGTTCCCCCCCGCCGTCGCCACTGGCACCACCCATCCAGGCTACGGCGCTCGTGTGCGTTCTGGCCAGGCACGCTGCGCTTGCGCACACCGCACGGAACAGGGGCGGCGCCCCAGCAACGGCGGCGGTGCGTGCCCGCCCCGTGCGCTCGTCTGTTGTGGCTGTCCAAGTCGGTAAGTGGGGATGAGGGGATAGTCGAGGACCGTCCGCAAAGTTCACTCCCAGTGGGCGCAACGGGCAGCGCGACCAGTTGCCCCCGTTGGGCGCTAGCGGTCTGCCCACGTGGCCAGCCGCCCCTGTCGGACTCGATTGGCCAGGATCTGCTGCGCACCACGCGCCCGGACTAGGTGTGCATGCGTGAACCCTTTGCCCTGGTGGACGGGCACAGCTCCGTGGGCAGACGTTGCCCACCGACTTGGGTTGACCGGGGAGAGGGGCGCGCGACGTACCGCAACTATTCAGTGAGGGCGATGCCAGACCCGCAGTGGGGCTTCAAAGTACATCGACCTTGTAGTGGATCCGGCCTGGAAAGAAAGTAGCGGGACGGAGTCGACGCGTCGATCAACAACCATGCGGGTAGCGTGAGGACATACTGGCGACAGCGCGTGCCGTTGCTGCCAGTAGGTGAGAGAACGGAGCAAAGTAGGATCCGGGACTCGCTACGTCAGCTGCCAATAGAGTGTGGCGTAATGCGAAAGGAGCGTAGCGTTGGTTGCGCGCTTCGACAACCGCAGCGTTCAGTGATGAGCGCTGGCGAACGCGAACGCTCTCATGACGCCCTCAAAGATTGCTCTGGCCGGTTTCTCTTTACCACGCGAGAGCGACTGGTGGGTGCAATGGGTGTGCCTACTACTGGGGTGTGGTGGGCGCACATGCTACGGGATGAGGTAGGTGTTCCTGCTATGATGCGTGCTGCGCGTTTCTGCTATGAAGCGTGCTTTGTGTTCCTGCTACGTCAGCTCTCTCAAATTTGGCTCCAGTCGAAGAGACGAACATTGCTTGTCAACAGCTGCTCAGCCAATGATAGGCGCAGATGGCATGATCCAGCCAATGAGGCGCTGTTGCACACACGTCGTCAAGAGAAATTTTTCGGTAAACTAAAATACTGCTTCTCGGGAGCGGCGTGTCTCTTTGCCAACTGGTCCCTGTCTTGTGAGTACGTGAAACAAGTGTACACAATTGTAGTCAGAACTCGTGTGCATCCAAGGAAGCGGCCTGACCCGCGAACAGCAATTGGCGCCAAAAGTGAGCGAACCGGGACACCGGCAGCCCCGCGCGGCGTCGGTCTTCTCTGCAATACGCTGCGCGCCACTGCGGGGTCAACCTCCGGCACCACGCGGCCCTCACCGAGTTCTGGGTCTGCTCATCCCGCCGCGACCGCCACGTTGTCCCCCTTTCGCTGGTCGTACTCCCACTGCCACACCTGCTGGCTGTGCTGCTATATTGCATCCCCACTTCTCTGCGTGCCCTCCCTCGGCTTGCTATCTCCCTGCTACGCCCACTGGTGGCTGCCCCAACCCTCCCCCAGACCATGCGATGCTCGTGCCGCAAGACTCCCTGCCGTCTGCATGGCGGGCGCTGACTCGCCCGTCTGCTGGCCGCGGCCCCGTCCTCATTTTTGCGGCCGCCCCCGACGTGGACGCGGTGGCCGCGACGGCCACCCTGGCTGGCCTCCTGCGCGCGCAGCTGGTGCGCTACGAGGTCCACCCGGTGGCGGGGTATGGGGACCTCGTCTCGCGCTTCCGTTCGTTGACAGACCCGCTGACGGGGGTGGACCCGCGGGCGGCGTTGTGCGTCAACTGCGGGGCGCGGGTGGACCTGGCGGGGCTGCTGCTGTCGTCCGCGGCGGGCGCCGACGGCGAGGGGGAGGAGGGTTCCGGCGTGGACGGCGACGGCGCGACGCTCGGTGGCGGCGGGGGGGGTGGCCGCCACGTCCGACTGTTTGTGCTCGACTCGCACCGGCCGGTGCACCTGGCGCACGTGGAGAGCGACGTGACGTCGGTGTTTGTGGACGCCGCGACGGCAGAGGAGGTGGACGTGGATCGGCTGCCGATGCGGGGCTTTGAGGACTCGTACGGGTTTGTGGAGGTTGACTCGGATGTCGATGACGACTCGTCTGGGGACTCGGAGGGGGGCGGCGGCACCGACGATGAGAGTGCTGGTTCCAGGGAGGGGGGGGGGAGCGACGACGAGGAGGATGACGCGGACTCGTTCATTGACGATGGGGATGACGAGGAACCTCGGCCACGGCGGCGAAGAAACCGCCGGGGTGGGGACGACGACACCGGCAGTGGCGACGAGGAGGAAGATGACGAGGAGGAAGAGGTGGTCACCACCGGGCGTTCTCGGTTACGGCGAGGCAGCGCTCCCCCCCGTCCGCAGCCAAGACGGCGGCCACGTCCCACTGCCGGCAGCGACGTGGACGGAGACGGCGACGGTGACGGCGACGACGACGATGGCAACGAAGAGGGCAGTGCCCCCCCCCCTACCCCCCGCCGACGAACACGGCCACGGGACGCCTCTCCCCCTCCCGGCAGCAGTCGAAAGGGCCGCTCTCCCACCACCCGCCGGCGTCCGCGCAAGCGCGTGCGCGTCAGCGCGGCGGAGCAGTCCCTCCGCGACCGCGCCGCCGCGTACTATGCCCGCGGAGAGGCGGGCGCGCCATCGTCAGTGGTGGCCCACCGGCTGGCGCGGTCGGTCAACCGGGCGTCGCCCGCGTCGCTGTGGCACGCGGCCATTGGCGCGTCGGAGCAGCTGCTGTTCCACCGCTCCCCCCCGGCGGCGTGTGCCGCGATCGCGGCGGCCATCCGGGCGGACCTGCCCGTCCTCTTCCCCGGCGCCGCGGCGGCCGCGGCGGGTGCGGCGGCCGGCGGGGGCGGCGGCAGCGGGGGGGGCAGGCGCCGTCAAGACGGCGACGCCGACCCCGACGGCGGCGGCCTGTGGGAGTATGACGACCCGGACGAGGCGCCAGGCGGTGGCGGCCTCGCGTCGTCTGTGGCCGGCGTGCTGGCCGACGGTACGGCCGTGGACGCGGACGTTGTGTTGGCCTCTCGGGAGCTGCGGCTGGAGCTGCTGCGCCACAGTAGCCTGCTCGCGTCGCTCACCCACTCGGCGCACGTGGCGGCGCGCGTCGGCGCGTGGCACGCGGGCGGGCGGGCCAAGGTGGCGGAGCTCCTTGCCACGCTCGGCATCCCCGCCGCCGAGGCATCCCAGCGGTGGCCCTACATGCGGCGCGAGTGCAAGGCCGCCCTGCACGGCGCGTTTGGCGTCGCGTCGGCCGCTGAGGCGCCCCCGTCGGTGCGCGCGTTTGGGCTGGGCGAAATGGCCTACGACTCGTTTTTGCGCGTCCGCCGCGGGCACCGGGGGGTGGTGTCGGCCGCGGACGCGGCGCTGTGTGTGGCGGCAACGTTGGAGCTCGGGGACATCGCCGCCGCCGCCGCGGCGGGGGCCACCACGTTTGGTGCAGCTGGCGGCGGCGGCCGCGGTGGCGCCAACGGCGGCGTGGCCGGCGGCACTGGCGAGATGAGCCTCGCGCAGCGGCTGTACGGCGGCAGCGACGATGACGTGACGCTGACCGCCGGCGTGGAGACCCGCTTTTGGAAAGCCTATGACGGCCTCGGCGACGTCGGCGACGGCCTCAGTCGGGGCCTGTCGCTCGCCGCGGAGCTCCAGCAGCTCATCGCCGAGGTGGGCGGGGAGGTCCTCCAGCGCCGCGGCTTTGTGCCGTCGGGCCCCTTCCGCTACGCCTTCCTCCGCGACACCCACCGCGCGGAGCTGTGTGGCCAGCCGCTGCTGCTGGTGCGGCTGGGGCTCTTCCTCCGCGACGCCCTCCGCGTGCAGGGCGGGCGGGACAAGCCGTTTGTGGTGGTCGCGCGGGTGCCCCCGCACTGGGCGGCCAAGGAGGGGCGGCGGGCGCCTGCCGATGGGCCGGGCGGCGGGGCACCCGGCCGGGGCGGCGGCAGTGGCGGCCGCCGCCGCGACTGGCTGGCTGTGGCGGTGACCGGCGCGCACGGCGGCAACGCGTTTGGCGCCAAGTTTCGCGCCGCTGCCGCGCGCAACGGCTCGGCGGTGGCGTTTGACGGCTTTGACGCGGCCGTCGTGGAGGTGGCTGACGGACAGGAGACAGAATTCATCCGCTTCCTCCACGACGTGATGTAGGGCGTGAGCGGGGAAGGGGGGGACTGGGTGCTGTACAGAGGCCGCCACCCATGGCCGTGGGCAATGGGAGAGCAGACGCGCACACTTTTGGTCGAGGACCCCACTCTAGGCGTGTGACATCTGAGGCACCGTCGCAGCATTTCAAGCCCCACCCGTGCCACCGGGGTCATTCTCGAGCAGCTTCCGCACGGGCCGTCGTTCTGCCAACGCGCCGTCGGCACTTGGGCTCTTTTTTTGAAAGAATGGCAACGCCTTGGGCGGCCTACCCCCCCTCTGGTGCGCCCCCCCCAGCGGCATCCCCCTCGCCATCGCCGTCGCCATCGAGCGTGGGCGGCGCCTCGAGGCCAATCGGCCCGAGGAGCCCCCCCGAAAGTCGTTCAGCATCCGCACCGCCATCCGGTGGAGGTCCCCCCGGTACAGCGCCGCCGCGGCGGCGTGGAGGTACCCCTCCCCCGTGTGCCCCGCGACGGGCACCCGGTAGCGGCGCTCCACCGCGGCGAGGTCCACATACCCCGGCCACCGCGCGGCGACCGCCACCAGCTCCGTCACCAGCGCCGCCGCCATCACCTGGTCATCGTACGCGGCGGTGCCGATATCGTCGCACAGCGCGAGGCGCACGGCGGTGGACTGCGACACGAGCTTGGCCGGGATGATGCCCGGCATGTCGAGGAGCTCCAGGTCCTCAGACAGGCGCACCCACTGCAGCTGCCGCGTCACGCCCGGCGTGTTGGCCGACCGCACCGCGCGGCGGCCGACGAGGCGGTTGATGAGGGCGGACTTGCCCACGTTGGGGTACCCAATCACCACCACCCGCACGGGGCGGGGGCGGAGGCCCCGCGCCGCCCGCCGCGCATTGACGCTGGCGCCGGCCGCCAGCGCCGCCGCCCGCACCCCGCGCACGCCGTCGCCGGTTTTGGCATTGATGAAGCGGGGGGGGGTGACCGCCGCCGCCGCGGGCGGCGGGGCGCCACCAGCAGCGCCACGGCCGCCACCACCCGCGGCGGCAGCGCCGGCTGGGGCGTCGCCCCCCCCGCGGGCGACGGGCGGTGGACGCCGCCCCCCCCCCCCCCCCCCACCGCCCGCCGCTCCGCCTCGGCCACATAGTACCGCCGCCAGTCGGCGCGGACCACGTCCGGCACGCTGTCGGCGCGGTTCATGACCAGCACCCGCCCCTTGGCGCCCACCCACGCGGCCACATCTGGGTGGGCGGTCGCCGTCGGGATGCGGCAGTCGCGCACCTCAACGACAACGTCGACGAGCTTGAGCGTCGCCCGCAGCGACCGCTCCGCCTTGGCAATGTGGCCCGGGTACCACTGGATGACCGGCGCGAGGGAGCCAACGTTGGACAGCGCCCCGCGCGCGCCGCCGCCGGGCGGCGCGTCCGCCCGCGGGCCCCTGCGGGGGGTCCAGTCGACCGCCGCGGCCGCCGCGTCGGCGGCCGCCCCGGGCGGCCGCCGCCCGCGGCGGCCGCCGCCGCCGCCGCCGGCCGCCGCGGCTGTCGCGTCGCCGCCGCCGCCGCCGCCGCCGCTGCCGCCGCCGCTGCCGCTGCCGCCGCCGCCGCCGCCGCCCCGCGGGCCGGCCTTGGCAGCCGCCACCGCCCGGCGGGCCTCGGCGGCACGCGCAAAGGGGGAGCGGGGGGCCGCCGCGGCCTTGCCCGCCCCTGCGTGGCGGCTGCCGCCCGACGCGGGCCGCCGGGAACGCCGGCTGCTGCTGCCGCGGCGGCTGCCGCCGCCGCCGCCGCCGCCGCCGCCGCCGCCGCCGCCGGCCATGCACGGCGGCGCCGGCCGGGCGCCGCCGCCGACCGTCGTTGGCGTGGCGGTCCGCCCCAGGCGCAACGCGCGTGTCTGACCACCGCCCCCTAATGTGGCGCGGCGGAGGGTGTCGGCGGCCGCGGCGGCGGTGGCCGGGGCGCCGCGGCGTGCGCCGCCGCGGAGGGCGGCCAGCGCCAGGGCGGGTGCCAGGGGGGGGAGGAAGGCCGCCAGCGGACGCATGACGGCTGGTCAGAGAGGGGAGGCGAGGAGAAGGGGGGGTGTGGGTGGGGGTGGGAGTGGGTGGGGGGGGGGACGAACGTCGCCGCGTTGGCCACTGCGACGGCCGTGGCGGGCTGCGTGGCGCGGGAGGGGGGACGGGGTGGCGGCCGGAGGCGGGTGGGCGGGCGGGACGAGGGCACCAAGAGCGCCGAGGCGAAAGAGCCGGGAGGAGGGTCCACGACGGCGACACTGACTGAAAGACTGATCCACATTCAGTGATAGCCGGCTGAAATGAGTTCTTGCTTTTCTAAGCACATGGGAGGAATTGATCGTTTCCCTTCACAGTCAACGGATCACAGTCCGATGAGTTTTGAACGAGCACTTTCTCGACAGGTTGCCGTCAAGAACATATCTGACAGTTCTCGCTGGAATTTTCATCAAGCAATCCATCTCTGTCCGACCAAAGTTGGGTCGTGCCGTGTTCGCGACCCGTGCCTGTCTCGGAGCGCAGGTGTGCGTCGGCCCCGGGCAAACGAGCCGGCGCCAACGAGGCTGCCATGGACTGGGTGCGGACCTGACATTGGTAGCGCGCCGGCGACATTCGGGCGGGTCGTTCCCGTCTCTGTTCGCGCTCGGGGCGCGCGGCTGCTCGCCGGTGCACGCCACGGCGGACTTGGGCGCGGCAGGTGGCGGGGAGAGGCGATGCCAAGATGACTCCGCCTAGTCGGCAGCGCACTGCCAAACCGAGGCCAGTGCGCTGGAGGGCGGGCGGCGAAGGACGAATGTGTTGGGAATGAGCGGGAACGAGCCAAGTACGGGGAGGCTTGCCCCGTCATTCCCGGACGCACGTGGCAGTGGTCCGACCAGTAGGCCACCGGGGACGAGCCGGGGTGTGGCACGAGCGGGGTTGCTGACAAGTGCGGCAAGGGGCGGACGTATGGCGCCGGCAGGGTGTGTGCCGCCGGATGACATTGCACCCCCCGTACGAGAGGATTGTGCCCACCACAGGTGGGGATCGCGCAAGGCGAATTGGCTCCGGATGGGCACAAGGCAGGCGCACACCGTACACGACACCAAGGGGAGAGTGAGGGTGCGGGAGAGTGCGCGAGAGGACCGTCCCGGCGGGAAGGCGTGCCCGCCAGCGAGAGAGGTAACACGAGGAGTGTGCCTGAGCGAGAGACGGGCGGCCAGAGGGAGGGCGGCGAGAGGCCCACTGCAAGATGGGCGGGCGCTCCTTGAGAGTAGATAAGCGAGGGCTCCATGGGCGAGCCATGGGGGTCCTGAGCAAGAGAAGGAACTTTGCTTTGGAACCGAGTCTGTGTGCATGTGAGGCACCACCCACACACGGGCAGCCCTCAACGTACTGGCGCCGGTGTCAGCAACCCGTGCACCAATGAGGATGCCGGGCGCGGGGAAGGTGACGGGTGGGATGACGGTGATGGGGGTGGGGAAGAGGATGGGCGTGACGTCGGTGAGGGTCGAGGGGGTCGAAGGTAAAGGAGGTCTTTGTGTCTCTGTCTGTGGTTGTTCCCCCGAGGTCTCTCCCGGTGGCGCCCACACTCACGCATTATATACCCCCAGGGGGGCACCCAGGGTGCCCCAAAGCATGCAATTGCCCGTCGTGCCGGTGGACGGCACCAAAGCTCTCAAAACAAAGCATGGGCTCTCAGAACAAAGCAAGGGTGGGCGTGTGCGCCCCAAGGCGCCCCACCAGAAAGCCCCAAACGGGGGGGGGACGGTGTGCGGCGCTCGTAGCGCCGCGCGGCTGGCCCCACGCGCCATTCGACCCGAAAAGCCTCAGAGGCGTGTAAGCAGACGCCAGTCTTCGGGTCGAATATCTCCCGTGGGTCAGCAAGTCTTGTCGCTCCCATTGGTCCACGGGGAGATTGTTCCGGCTTGCTGACGCGTCAGAGATGTGGCTCGTTTTTTGGTCCGTTAGTCCGTTGATCCGTTGGAGACTGTACCCGTCGGCAGATGAGTCAGGGTAGTGTCGGTTAGCCAATCCGCGGCTCTTGTGCTGACCGTCCGTTAGTAGTAGATTATCGGACGGACACCGCGGCATGCCCCAGATTACTTTGGAGTTGATGCGTCTTGGAAGGAGTTGGCTGAGAAGGACAGGGAAGGAGAGGCCCCAGTCCTTATCCCCTAGGCTCCAGTCTTGGGGATTTAAGGGGCATATCCTTACACCTCCCCCCCCTTAGGACGCGCGGCGCAGGAAAGCGTCCAACACCTCAGGTGCGTTCGCAAGGTCTTGCTTGGTCAGCCAGGAGTTCTCGCTGACGTCACAGCCTTTCCACTTGACCAGGTACTGTAGTCGTCCACGGCGCTTTCGTGACCTTATGATGGAGTCGACTTCGTACTCGACAGAACCGTCCGGAAATGCCACCGGAGGCGGAACGGGAGGAAGTCGGCCATAAGGATCAGCGCGGTACGGCTTCAGCAAGCTCGCATGAAAGGCGTTGTGAACCTTGCGATCGAGCACCGCTTGGGGAAGATCCAGGCGGAACGTCACATCGTTGATACTCTCAGTGACGCGGTACGGTCCTGAGTACTTGGGCATCAGCTTGCGAGCGCCTTGGAAAGCATCTGGCATAAGGTGTTTGGTACTTAGTAGCACCAGATCGTCCACGGCGATCTTGCAAGGTCGGCGATGGCGATTTGCGTACGCCGAGCGCGCCTCATTTGCACTCTTGATGGCTGAGATGGCAGTCTCTTGAGCATGTTGGAGACCGCTTAGCCAGTCAGACACTGCAGGCATGCTTGACTCTGAGTTTTCGAGGATGTCCATTGGTACCGTCTTAGGTTCGAATCCGTAGTTCAGGAAGAAAGGGGAGTACGTTGTAACAGCATTTGGCGACCGGTTGTAGGCTACTTCGGCAGCAACCAGAAAGAGGTCCCAATCGCCTTGGTGATGGTTGACAAAGTTTCGCAGGATTTCTTCGATCTTCTTGTTCATGATCTCAGTTTGTCCGTCGGTTTGCGGGTGGTACGCTGAAGAGGCCTTGATCTTGACCTTGAGAATCTCCGTGAGCGACTGCCAGAAGTTGGAGAAGAAAATGCGGTCCCTGTCGCAGACAACATCAGCAGGGAGTCCGTGGTGTCGATAGACGTGATCATGGTAGAGCTGAGCTGCGACTGGCGCCGTACAGTCTGGCTTCATAGGGGCGAGGCGAATCATCTTGGAGAGGCGGTCGACAACGACGTAAATCCCGTTGTGGCCTCTTGGAGTCAGAGGAAGAGGCGTGATGAAGTCCATGGAGACACTTGCCCATCGTTGGCTCGGGGGGTCCAAGGGTTTGAGGTGACCCAGAGGTGAATGGGTGCTAGCCTTGTTCCGCTGGCACAAATCACATGTTTGTACGTATCTTTGGATGTCTTTCCGCATTGTCTTCCAGTAGTACTTGGAAGAGATAACCTTGGTTGTTTTCTTGACTCCCATGTGCCCTTGGCACGGGACATCATGGTAGTCGTGGAGTAGTCTTTGGCGTAGAGTACCGACGGGGATACACGTACGGTCACCTCGTTTCAACAACCTCATGTGTAGCCGGTAGGGAGATACCGGGTCTTTGACTAGGTCGGCAAACTCGGGGTCCGCGTCGTACTCTTGTCTTAAGGTGGCAAGGTCTTGATCACTTTGGTTGATGGTCATGAGGTTGTTGATTTCAGTTTTCTTGGGGAGTTCTTCAATGGTCTTGGTCAGCACGCGACTAAGAAGGTCTTGATTGGGGGCGTGCTTGTCGGGAGCATCTTGTGGCTGCCTGGAAAGGGCATCAGCCACGGGGTTCGAAGTGCCCTTGATTGGGACAATCTTGAACTGGAACTGGTCCAGAAACTCCAGCCACTTGACTTGGCGATCGTTCAGCTTCTCTTGGGTGCTTAGGTATCTCAGGGACTCATGGTCGGTGTGGACCTCAAAGGGTCTTCCGTAGAGGTAGCAGCGCCAATGCCGGATAGCTTGTACGACTGCAAGCAGTTCTCTTTCACGAATGCTGTAGCGCTGCTCGTGGATGTTGAGGGTTAACGAGAAGTACGCCACTGGACGCCGTCCGCGTCCATCATCTTGCTCAAGGACTGCGCCCACAGCATACCCGCTGGCATCTGTAGACACGTAGATTGGGTATCTCTTGTCGAAAGGCCTTAGCACCGGTGCGCTTGTCGTTAGGTCCTGCAGCTGCTCAAAGGCTTTCTGGGCGTCGGGTGTCCACTCGAAGTCGACATTCCCAGTCAGCCTCGTTAGCGGCGTAGCTACGGCAGCCATTCCCTTGATGAATCTTCGATAGAAGTTGACCATACCGAGGAAAGATTGTACATCCTTTTTGCTCCTCGGTGTTGCCCACGTACGGATGGCTTGGACCTTGTAGTCTTCCATAGAGAAGCCTTTCTCGGAGATGACGTGGCCAAGGTAGTCCACAGTAGTTCGAGCGAACTGGCACTTGCTCAGCTTGGCGTAGAGCTTGTGTTCTCGTAATTTCTCGAGTGCTAATCGTAGGTGCTTGAGGTGATCGTCGTAAGTTTCGCTGTAGACTAGGATGTCGTCGAGGTAGACACAGATGAAGTCGTACAGATAGGGTCGGAAGACATCGTTCATTAGGTTCATGAAGACCGCGGGTGCATTTGTCAGACCAAAGGGTACGACGGTGAACTCATAGAATCCGTACTTGGTTCGAAACGCCGTCAAAGGTATTGTTTCTGGGTCAAGGCGAATCTGGTGATAGCCAGAGCGGAGGTCGATCTTTGTAAAGTACTTGGCCTTTCGCAGTTGGTCAAAGATGTCGTCGATGCGTGGTAGTGGGTACGCGTTCTTGATAGTAGCCTTGTTCAGGGCCCTGTAGTCGATGCACATTCGCCAGCCACCGTCCTTCTTCGCCGCAAAGAGGACGGAAGAGCCCCACGGTGAGGTGCTTGGTTGGATGAATCCCTTCCTTATGAGGCCGGCCAGTTGAGTCTTGAGTTCTTCGAGCTCCCATTCGGCTAGTCGGTAAATTCCGCTACGACGCGGTTGGGCGTCATCGGTCAGCTTGATGCTAAATTTGTGACTGCGCTCAGGAGGGAGTCCGTCGGGGAGCTCGTCTGGGAAGACGTCAGCGTACTCTTTGAGAATCTCTTGAACTTCTTTCTTGTCTTCGCCTTGTCCCATCGTAATGGCGTTAATGTCGAAGGTGCTAGAGGGATCTTCCGACTGCAGGTAGATGGCAAAAACAGGGCACCTTTGAACGAGGTCCCGAGCAAGGCGTTGCCGACTGATCAGAGCTTCGGGCTTCTTGAGGGAGGCAGTGATAGAAATGTTCTTGTGGTTGAACTTGAAGGAGATCTTGTTTTTCTTGTTGTTGATTTTGGCGTCCTTGTCATCGCGCCACTTCTTTCCCAGGATGAGGTCGTACGCGCTCAATTCACAAACAGCAAACCGAAGTCGCTCTTGGTACGGTCCGATGTGAATCTCAAGAGGGTCAACGGTTTCAGCGAGGACATGGGAGCGGCCATCGGGCATGCTTGCCGCGAAGTCCGTTCCTTTCATTTTCACATGCAAGGAGGTAACGAGGCGCCTTGAGACGACGTTGATGGGAGATCCGTCGTCGAACAGCACCTTAACAGCTTTTCCATTGACAGAAGCAGTAGAAAGCAGAAGCCCGAGTCGCGGGCCTTCAAATGGTGACGACATATTTTCAGGAACCGAAGGAGCGTCTTTCACAGATGTTGAGGATTGTTGCTGCTTCAGTTCCGCTGGCCTTTTGGGCAGTCCTTAGCCATGTGTCCTTTCTCGCGACAGCGAAGGCAGAGACCCTCGCGCATGCAGCGCTGGCGTTCGTCTGGCGTCAGCTTTTCGATCTTGATGCTGGAAATGTCCATCGGGACAACGCCCATCGTCGGTGGCTTGCCAGAAGTGCTGTTAACATTGCTGGTGATACGGGACACTCCAGCCTTGGCCGCTTCCACGCGCAGGGCGTCCGTCATCAGTGATTCAAGATCGGTGTACGTTTTGAGGCACAGTGCCTGCCAGATGTCGCGCTTCAGGCCTCGGCTATAGCGGTCGATCTTTTCCGCTTCGGTGATGTCCGGGATGTCCAAGAGGACGCTCAGGAAAGTCCTGTTGAACGTCCCGACGTCCTTGATTTGGCGCCATGAGTGCAGCTTGTCCCGCGCCGCCTGCGTCTTGTTCAGAGGGCTGAAGCGACGGATGAGCGCAGCCCGAAAGGTAGCCCAGTCGGGGACCGCCGTCGTCCGACTGTAGGTATGCCACCAGGTGAACGCTTCACCGTCCAGGTAGGTGCAGGCGATCCGACACGCTTCGTCAGGGTCAGTCAGTCGCACATATGAGTCCATGTGCGAGCACCATGCTTCAATTGTCCCGGGCTTGCCAGAGAACAGCGCGGGCTTATTCGGCCTCGCAGTCGTCGCGCCTCCACTCGAGGCCTTAGCCTTGGCGTCGGACAGCTGTTTCTTGGCGTCCGCCAATTCAACCTTATGAGCCTCGAGCTCGGCGCTCATCTGCGAGACGAACGCTGTAAGTTGATTCCATGACTCCGCGGAGGGTGCGGTTGAGGCCGTTCCCGGATTAATCGGGCTTACAGTCGCAGGATTCGGGGGGTCCATTGCGTCCTGGGTGAGGTCCGCAACAATCAAATTAACCCAACAGATCCGGTTTGACTTACTCCGGCAGAGCACGGGGCAAGTCTTACAAGATGTGCAAGTTAATTTGACCAAGCAAAATAGGGCTGCACTAGCTCTGGACAAGCGTGGCCGTCGTGACTACCACGTTTCCAAAGATGGACAACACTATTTGATGGGTCACAAGCGATGCGATGAAGCAGAATTCGAAGACTCAAATCACGCAATCGGATTTTCCCGCCGGCCGCCGCGCACGGGCCCGAGTCGGGTCGTGCCGGATTTCCACGCGGGGGGATCAAAGGGGGAAAATCGCGTCTCTTGCACAGATCCTGGGGGGTGTTGCGAGGTGTCAGTCGGTGCGGCGCGCCAGCGTGCGGTGGTGATCCTTGCCACGCTGGTGGCGTTCGAAGTGCTCGACCGTCTCAAATTCGCGATCGCACACGTCGCAACGAGGGCGGGTCGCTGGACGGTTGACCGTATTGCGGTGGCGCCGCGACCAGCGATGGTCGCGCAGCACTGTCAGGCTGTTGCAACGCACACCGCACGGCTTGCAAACGTATTTGCCCTTGGGGATGGTCTTGGCGATCCGGCGCTGCTCTCGCTGCTCTGCTGCGCGCGCGGTCGTCGGTCGGATGTGGCCGATTCGTGGGGCCGGCGGCGCGATGTAGCGCCGGGCCGGATCCTGCGCGGGCAGCAGCAGGCGCCGGTTGGCTGGGACCGCCGGTCCTGACGTGGCCGGGCCCTTACCCTTGCGCGAGAGGGGGGGCTTGGATGCGGCTGGCGCCGCCGATGCGGCCGTCGCCGCCACAGAGGATGACGTGGATGCCCCCGCCGGGGTGCCACGTGCCGCCGCGGTGTCGCGCGCCGCCGCGGTGCCGCGCGCCGCCGGGGTGCCGCGCGCCGTCGGGGGGCGCGCCGTTGCCGCCGAGGAAGTCGGGGCGTCCGCCAACGCCGAGGAAGAAAATTCCGAACCTGATTTGGCACTCACTGGGTTTCGACAATCAGTCGACCAAAAGAAAAAAAACCGTGACAGGGGCCACCAGGGCAGTGTCAGGGCAGTGTTCTTTCGGTGTGATTCGTGGAACCCGCTGCGTTCGTATTACAATGCCCGAGGCACGCCGAACACAGGGGGCAGCACGAGTGCACAAACACAGGGAGGGCCAAATCCAGGACGGAATCGCAACGTCACCGCCAAGAGGAAGTCAAACTATCTGAAGCTACCACATGTGAGGCACCACCCACACACGGGCAGCCCTCAACGTACTGGCGCCGGTGTCAGCAACCCGTGCACCAATGAGGATGCCGGGCGCGGGGAAGGTGACGGGTGGGATGACGGTGATGGGGGTGGGGAAGAGGATGGGCGTGACGTCGGTGAGGGTCGAGGGGGTCGAAGGTAAAGGAGGTCTTTGTGTCTCTGTCTGTGGTTGTTCCCCCGAGGTCTCTCCCGGTGGCGCCCACACTCACGCATTATATACCCCCAGGGGGGCACCCAGGGTGCCCCAAAGCATGCAATTGCCCGTCGTGCCGGTGGACGGCACCAAAGCTCTCAAAACAAAGCATGGGCTCTCAGAACAAAGCAAGGGTGGGCGTGTGCGCCCCAAGGCGCCCCACCAGAAAGCCCCAAACGGGGGGGGGACGGTGTGCGGCGCTCGTAGCGCCGCGCGGCTGGCCCCACGCGCCATTCGACCCGAAAAGCCTCAGAGGCGTGTAAGCAGACGCCAGTCTTCGGGTCGAATATCTCCCGTGGGTCAGCAAGTCTTGTCGCTCCCATTGGTCCACGGGGAGATTGTTCCGGCTTGCTGACGCGTCAGAGATGTGGCTCGTCTTTTGGTCCGTTAGTCCGTTGATCCGTTGGAGACTGTACCCGTCGGCAGATGAGTCAGGGTAGTGTCGGTTAGCCAATCCGCGGCTCCCGTGCTGACCGTCCGTTAGTAGTAGATTATCGGACGGACACCGCGGCATGCCCCAGATTACTTTGGAGTTGATGCGTCTTGGAAGGAGTTGGCTGAGAAGGACAGGGAAGGAGAGGCCCCAGTCCTTATCCCCTAGGCTCCAGTCTTGGGGATTTAAGGGGCATATCCTTACAGTGCACCGGTGCCGAAGTGGGTGCGGGCGGAAGAAGGGCCAGCCCGCAGGTGGTCAAGGACCATCTTTCCCTTTATCCTACAACAGAATGGTCTACGGAGCAAGGAGAGCATGGCACCCACGCCGGAACAGCATGAATGCAGGCAGTCCCGCCGTCTGTTCCATGAGACGGCCATCTGCACCAGCGGACGATATCGGTCAACAGCGCTGCCGGCGCCTTTCCTCATTGTGAATAATTAAGCGGACGGATCGGTCGCGGCGGACCGGCCGCGACCCGTCCGCCTGGACAGGAACGGCCCAAGCATTCAAGACGACGACCCGGCCACCGGGGAGCGGCCGCGACCCGTCCGCCTGGGCCACAACGGCTCCACGCACTGAAGGCAACGACCGTGGACGCGACCGGACGTCAACACGTGGGGCAAGACCAAGCAAGAGCACGAACAAGGGACGCGGGCAAGCACAACGCGTGCGGCCTGCAGTGCAAGGACAAGCACCCTCGGAAGGGCACTGGGCCACCGAGGGAGGAGAGGGGGGACCAGGAGAAGAGAGGGATAAGAGCAACCAGAGGGAGGACCGAGGGGAGCACGGAACGCTAGTCAACAAGTGAACGACTCTTTTCTCTCACTCATGGCAAGGCAACGCCACGGCGAGTCACCTTCCTGAGTGGATGCCATACACATGGTAGTGTCCCCCGACCTCTTCTTACCCAGACGCGCCCGTGCATGGACTGATGCATGACAGGCACGGGGGGTTGGGGGGTGGCGATTCACCGCGTTTGGCCCAGCTTGGCAGGACAGTAGCCGTCAAACGGGGGCGGGGTTGGCCCATCTGGTCGGGACTTTTGGACTTTGGCGTCGATGCCTGTGTGTGGGCAGCGACGGCGACGGCCTGTGTAGCGACAGAGGAAAGGCAACGTCTGAACATGCCAGCACCGACCGGTGCGCAAAGAATAGCAGTGTCTTACAATTTACGTGACCACCAGCGTGAGCTCGTCTCAAGAAAATAAGGATACGTCCGTAAATTTGCGTGGCTAATCGTGATCGAAAAGTATGCTCTTGGGAATGTAACTTCACGGTTTGGTGAAGACCCGGCTGATCCAAAAAGTGCCCTTGAAAACACCCTCCGCCTGATGTTTTCCATAATTCTCTGGTTCTGATCCGCGCATGCAATTTGGGGAGCTTCTGCAAGATCTCGCTACCCACGCGGGGGACCCCATCGACGCACCCCACCCATCCACACCGTGACGCTCCCCACCTCTGGTCTGCATCGGCCGCCGCGTCCCGCCCACCCCTTCGCCGCGCTCGTCCCGCCCCGTCACCCACTCAACCGCATCGCGCGTGGCTCCATCCACTCCTCTCCACCCCGCCCAAGCGCCTTTGCCGTTTGCGCACCCATGGCGGCTTTTGTAGTGTCCCCGCCTGGGGCGCTGATCGCGCCCCCGCGGCGCCGCGCGTCGTCATCGTCGGCGGGCGGCCGCGGCGGCGGCGCGGCGGCGGCGGTGGCGCCGGCAACGCCGCTGCGCCCCGCCCGCGCGTCGCGGCTGCCCCTGCGCGCGGCCGATGCGTTTGCCGGCCGCGTGTCCGCGCCGGGTGCCGGCCGCCTGCCGTCGCCGACGGCCGCCGGCGGCGTGCGGATGGAGGCGGCGGCGGCGCCCGCGGCGGCGACGGCGCCCCCCCCCCTGCCCGCCAAAATCATCATTGCCGGCGCGCCCGCGAGCGGCAAAGGCACCCAGTGCGAGATGCTCACCGCCGCGTACGGCTGCGTGCACCTGTCCACCGGCGACATGCTCCGCGCGGCGGTCGCGGCGGGCACGCCGCTGGGCAAGTCGGCCGCCGCGGCCATGGACGCGGGCGCTCTCGTGCCCGACGACGTGGTCATTGGCATGATTGTCGAGCGGCTTGGGGCGGACGATGTCGCCGCGCGGGGGTGGCTGCTCGACGGGTTCCCGCGGACGGGCGCGCAGGCGGCGGCGCTGGCGGCGGCGGGGGTGGTGCCCAACGCGGTGCTGACGCTGGACGTGGGTGTTGATACGCTCGTTCGGCGCGTGACGGGGCGGCGGAGTGACCCTGAGACGGGCAAGGTGTACCACCTCGAGTTTGCACCGCCGCCCAACGAGGACGTGGCGGCGCGCCTCGTCTGTCGGTCAGACGACACGGAGGAAAAGGTGCGGGTGCGGGTGGCGGCGTTTGAAGAGCACGCCGCCGCGATTGCGGGGCAGTACCCGCAGATGGTGCGGGTGGACGGAGAGCGCCCGGTCGACGCCGTTGCCGCCGACATCAAGGGGGTTGTGGACGCGGCGCTGGCCGACGCGGCGGCCGCAGCGACGGACGGGGCGGACTCGGCGGCGGCCGCGGCGGGGGGTGGGGGGGCGGGCACGCCCAAGAGCACCAAGGGCATGAGCGTCAATGAGTTTGTGCGCTACGCGGAGGAGGCGTACGACTCGGGGGTGCTGACCAACGACAAGGTGAACTGGTAAGGCGTGGAGGTGGTGGGGATGTGGAGGGGAGAGGTGGAAGGGTGGGAGGGGCTTTCGGTGGTCAGCTGGGAGGACCGTTTGCGTCGGCGGCGGGGGAGGGGCTGGTCACGGTCGTCTGCTATTTTTTTTTTTTATTGGCGTGTCGGGGGGCGCTATTGACAGCCGTCGTGTGGGTGTGCCTGGCGGGCGGCGTGGCTGGGGGAGGAGACGGAGGGGCGGCTCCCGCCGCCGCCACGATGCCTGTGCAGTTGCCACCTCAATCAATCTTTCCTTCCATGACGTGCTTGCCCCCCCCCCCTGCGCTGGGCCCTCACCCGGGCGCGGTGGCGCTGCGCATGGGCAGTGCGCGCGGCGGAGCTGGACATACCACCGGCGTGCACAGCCCAGAGCGTCCCCCATCCCAGGTTGCTAACCCGCCGGCAATCCTGTGTTTGTTTGTCTGGCCTTGCTGACCGTGTGTGTGTGCCTTGCCGGGTGTCTCCACCCTGTGGCCGCCCACCGCCGTGCCTACTCACTCGCCCCCTACAGGAGCGGCCAAGCGGGTGTGGACGTGTCGACGTCGCCCAGCCCCCCCTCCTATGCCGACCTTGCCGCGCAGCCGGTGCTCGCGCTCGGCGACGCGGCCGTCTTCCTCGCCTTTGCCGCCATCGGCGCCGCCTCCCACGCGTCGTCCGCGTCGCCGTTGACTATTGCCGCCACCGCGGCGCCCTTCATCCTCACCTGGGCGGCCGTGGCGCCGCTGATGGGCGCCTACGCCCCCCGCTCGGTGCAGACGTACCAGGCCGCGGCGGTGACGACCGCCCGCGCGTGGCTCGTCGGCGTCCCGTCGGGCCTCGCCCTCCGCGGAGTGCTCACCTCCCACCTGCCGCCGCCGCCGTTTGCGGTCGTGACGTTGCTGTCGACGGCGGTGCTGCTGGGCGTGTGGCGGGGGCTGTACGTCAAGGTGCGGGGGGTGGAGGGCGCGGAGGGGAAGCGGGGGGGGGTGCTCGACGGGTTCCGCATGATCACCACTTTGTTGCGGCGGTGGTGAGCCCCGGTCCGCGCCCGTGCCCGCCGCACGGGCTCAGCGGGAGAAGCGAGACACACGGCGGGAAGTCTGCCTCGCCGGCGCCTGTGTTTGTATGTACAAGTTGGAATGTGGGGCGCCGTCGGCGCAGGGTAGGGGTGGGATGGCCGTAACTGTGGCCACGAGTCGACGCAGTCGGCCGGCGCGCCCGTACGAGGCACAGAGGTAGCAGACGACGCGGCGGGGTGCCCTAGACAAGGATTAATGGTGCAGTTAAGAAACAGCCGGGCGCCCCCCCGCCGCCGAGGCGGGGAGGCCGCGCCCGACCGCACAGACGAAAGAAAAAAAAAACCAAGTGGAGGAGAGGAAGAAGAAAGAAAAAAAGAGAGGAGTGCCCCAACGCCACCTGTCGCCGTGGCGTGTACGTACTGTGTGTGGGTACGCGCCGCGCGCGCGCAGACCTTGGCCGCCGCCACGGCGGGAAGTGTACGATTCGTCCGCCGTCGTGTGCCGCGCCGAAAAAGAGGCCGGGGGCAACCGCCAATGTGCGGCGTACGCTGCCGAAGGGGGCTCAACGGGGGGGAGGCAGAGGCAGTGCCGCGGCCGGGGAGGTCCGCCCCGTACCACCAAGGGGTACCAGGGCGGGCTCCCCCGTCCGCGACGCGGGCGCGGACCGGGAGGTGGGTACACCCCCCCGTCCCAAGGGCGGGACAACCGCCCGCGTGTGAGTCCATCCGTCGCGGAAAGGCTCGAGCGAGGCGTGCCGCACCCAACACAGGCGTCCTACCGCAAGACACTTGCGCGTCTCAAGTGGCAGAGCAGTCAACCAGGGTAGCCGCCCTGGTGGGTCCATGCTGCCGGGAGAGCTCCAGAAGGGGTCCGTCAGACGTCCTGCGCGTCTGGGGTCATCAGAGTACAAATGCCAGGGAAGCCACCATCGTTGGCTCCACGCGGCCGAAGTGCTCACGAAGAGTCCTGCCAGACGTCCAGCGCGTCCGTGTGGTGTTCAGAGAAATAGCCAGTGCAGCCACCCCATAGGGCCACGCTGCTCAAGTGTGCTCGTTGAAGGGTCCAGCGCAGACGTCCCGCGCCGTCGCCGTCATCAGAATAAAAGCCGGTACAACCACCGGTCGGTCCCCGTTGCAGAAGAGTGCTCGAGGATGTTGGAGAGAGTGGCCCCACCCAGACGTTGTCCGCGTCCGGCGGGGTCAGAAACAGAATAAAAGAGAGCCACAGCAGCTGTCACACTGCCATGTGTGCACGGTGCCGGGAGAGGCTCGATGGGTCCTGCTGACGTGCGAGGGGGGTACCAAGCGATGGTCGCGGGTCAAGGCGACCGGCGTCCTCACGTCGAGGGCGCGCCAGCCACCCACACAGCGGCGGGGGGGCTGGCGGGCACAGGCGCGGTAGGCGACACCCTTCCATCCAGTTCCCATGTCAGTCACGCGGGGGAGGGCCGCCCGGCCAGCCCCCAGAGCGGCCCACGCCAAAGCGCTCCGTAAGACCGGGCAGGCCGTCGCTGCGGCCGGTCGGCGCCGGTGGCAGCGGCGGCAACGACGACGGCAGCGGGTGCAGGGGCGCCAGCCGCGGCGGCGACACGTTCTCATTCTGAGGGTTCCAATGTGCAAACTCAAACTGGCCCCCGCCGGGACCACCCCCGCCGGCGACCGGCCCGCCACCGCCAGGGCCACCACCTCCACCACCACCGCCACCACCACCAGGAAGGCTACCGCCACCGCCACCTGGAAGGCCACCACCACCACCACCTGGAAGGCCACCGCCACCGCCACCAGGAAGGCCACCACCACCACCGCCACCGCCGCCGGGGCCGCCGGGACCGCCGCCGCCGGGGCCGCCGCCGCCGCCACCGCCACCGCCTCCACCAGCAGGCCCAAGCGTCTGCTCGATGGTTGCGGGCGTCAACTGGGGAGATGGCAGTGGCGGCGGCCCCGGTGTGACCGTCGTGGCCGACGACATGTACGCAGCCGTGCCCAGGTCGAGGCCCGAAAACTCCCCCGACGCGGTCCCACCGCCCACCCCTGGCGGGCCGGGGCCGCCCAGGTGGCTCCCCCCGCCGCTGGACGCCGCCGTCGCGCCCACGTGGGACGAAAAGGTCGACGTGGTCGACGGAAAGAGGTGTGGGCCGCGGCTCAGAAACGTGCCGCTCCCGTACTCGGCCGCGCGGCCGACGTCCGGCCCCCCGCGCGGCGTGTCCAGCGCGCGCGCGGGGTCCGCGCCGCCACCCCGGGGCGCCTCCCCGCCACGCGGCGCCTCCCCACCCCGGGGCACCTCCCCGCCACGGGGTACGTCGCCGCCACGGGGCATCTCGCCAACGCCGCCGCCGCGAGGCACGTCCGCCAGTCGGGAGAGGCTCGAGTTGCGGGACAACTCAATGGAGCGCGTCAGCTCCGACGCGCGGCCGGCATCGACGCCGCGGGGCATTTCTGGCGGCCGTTGCGGCTGGTGCTGCAGGTCCGAGCCGCGGTGCGTCCGGTCCCGGTCGCGGTCCAGGCCAGAACGGTCCCGCTCACGGTCCTGACGACCGACGCCACCGCCGCCGCCGCCACTACCACCACCGCCGCCGCCGCCGCCGCCGCCGCCGCCACCACCGCCCGACGCCGCGGCGCCCCCGGCCGGCATGCCTGCGGATGGAGCCGAGGCCAAAAACCGGGGCGGCGGCAGCGGCGAATGCAGTGGCGGCGGCAGCGGCGACGGCACGGGCGGGGGGAGCGGCGGCCGCTGGCTCGCCGTCCGCAACGGCGACAGCCGGGCGCCCACGTCGTGCGCCTCGGTCTTCTCCCACGGGTGCACGGGCGGCGTGCCACTGAGTATTGGCGGCGGCGGCGGGGAGTAGGGCTCCATCGGCGGTAGCGGGTCGGTCCGGAACGCAGAGCTGTTGTACCGCTGCAGCGTGCCGCGTTCGTCCCCCTCGGCCGGCGGGATGACGCCAAAGCCAAACGTCGAGCCCGCCGCCGCGCCCGCGTCTACACTCGCGCCCGCACTGCCGCCACCGCCGTGGAAGGGCTTGGCCCCCACCGTGCCGGTGCCACCCACCCCAACCCCACCCATGCCACCAACAGGCCCGCTGGCGCTGTCCCCTGGGTCGACCGTCGGCATGCCATACTGACTGCGGTGCACGGGCTCATACAGGCCGCCGCCAGGGTCGCTGGGGAAGTAGGAAAACGGGGCGCGGCTCGGTGGGCCCGCCGCGGGCCCCGTGTAGCGCTTCCCCTGCGCCTGCTGCCGCTCGGCCATCCCAAAAAGCGGCGGGCTGGGCGTCGTGTACCCCGCATCCGCCACATGCGCCGTGTGCAGGTGGGACAGCGCGCCCGACTGCGCGGGCCCCGCCCCGCTAGCTGCATGCGCGCCCTGAAGACCGTACCCCGGCTGCGGCAGGTGCCCGGCCTGGCCGTGGCTGGCTTGGCCCAGGCCGGCCTGCCCAAAGCTGCCCTGCCCGTGGCTCCCCACCCCATGGCTGGCGTGGCCCATGCTGCCCGCGCCGTGACTCGCGTGCCCGTGGCTGCCTTGGCCGTGGCCCTCGTACCCGCCCTGGCCCTGGCTGGCGTGACCCAGACCCGACGGCAGGCTGGCCTGGCTCAACGCCGCCTGCCCGTGACCCCCCGAGCTGTGACCCCCGAGCCCGTGACCCCCCGTCGCAAGACCCCCCGGCCCCAACACCCCCGGATGCTGCATCGACTGCGCCCGCCCCAGGTGTGAGGCGTGGCTCGCCTGCCCATGGCCAGACGGACCACCGCCGTAGTGGCCGCCGCTCGCACCAGACGCACCGTGCAGCGCGCTAGACGCATGGCTGGCGTGGCCCAAGGCCATCGACCCGTGGCCCGACGGCGGCAGTCCCGCCTGGCCATGGCTGGCCTGCCCGAGCCCCCCCGACGCCAAGCTCCCGTGTCCGTGGCCCATCATGGAGGCGCGGGGCTCCCCCGTGCCGGGAGGGGACAGACGGTGCTGCACCCTGGACGCGCCATACGACAAGCCCGCGCCAGACGCCGCCGGCGCGTAGTGCTGTTGCTGCTGTTGTTGCGGATGTTGCGGCTGGTGCTGAAGGCCCTGCTGCTGTTGCTGCTGCTGTTGGTGCTGCTGCTGCTGCTGCGGCTGCGGCTGCAACCCTGGTGGCGGCCCCGCCAGTGGCCTCATCGCCTGATCATCCACCTGCTGCTCCCCGTACGCGAGCGCCGCGTCATCGGGAGAGCGGACCTTCCGCTTGGTGCCCGTCAGCGACCGGCTGACCTGCTGCGGGTTCCAGCAAAAGTCGATATTGTCCAGCCGCTCCCGCCGCGTCTCGAGCAGCTTGTTCTTGCGCTGCGCCTGCCGCTGCGTGTTGACCCACCAGCCCAGGATGCCGTCGTTGAAGGGCACCCGCGTGTGGCCGTGGAGGTTCTTCCAGTTGACCAGGTTGTTGAACTGCTTGTTCCAATCGTTGGCCGGCGTGTCCCACACAAACGACAGCTCCGAGAGCCGCTCGTAGCGCTCCGAGGAGAGCTTGCCCTTGGCGTGCAGCTGCCGCTGCTTGGCCGCCCACGCGCCGAGCACGCCCTGCGCAATCGGCACGCACGCGTGGTTGTGGGTGGTCACCCACTGGACAAGCTCCGCGTAGCGCATCTCCCACTGGTTGGCGTTAGTATCCCAGATCATGCCCACGTCGTTGAGCTGCGCCTCCCGCTCCGGCTGCAGCTGCTGCTTCTTCTTGAGCTCCCGCTGCCGCGCCACCCACCGGCCGAGCACGCCCGCCGCCTTGGGCACACACGCATGCCCTTCCCGCCGCCGCCACTCGACCAGCTCCGCGTACCGCTCCGACCATTTGACCGCGGGCGTGGCCTTGGACGTGTCCTCTTGTTCGTCGAGGTGGCCATACTCGCCGCGCTCCCCCGCGTCGCCGCCGCTCTCCCCAGGCGAGCCACGAGGAGCACCAGACATGCTGCACCGCCCGGGGCGGGCAGGATCAACGGGGTCGTGCTCAGCAGTGCCGCGGCGCGGGAGCGCGGAGCCCCGTTGACGGTGGCCCACCGGCCACGACGGTGGGGCGCCCCGCTACGAGCCAGCCGCACCGGGTGGCTTCAAAACCGCGTCCCCGTGTACACGGCACGGCCGCAGCGGGCAGCGGCCGGCCCGACGCGCTCGCCGCCCGCCGCCCGCCGCCCGCCCCTGCGTTGCGCCGACAGCAGCACGGCTCGTCCCGCCGCCACCCGACAGTGCACCGACGCACCGCCGACAGCGACAGACGCACCACCAGCCGGCGTGCCGCGACCCGCACCCCCGCGCCCAATGTCCGTGGCCGCCCGCTCGCCCGCCGCCGCGGCCGCGGCCGTCGCGTCCGCCGCGATCCGCACCGGCGCGGCCGCGACAGCGGGTGGTGCGCTTCAACGACAACGGCAGCGTCGGCGGCTGGCGGTGGGGCACGACCCCCCCACCCCCGCCTCGCGCCCCCCCCCCCCTACACCACCCTCCCCCGCCCTCTGACCGATGCGCTCAGAGTGGACGGCAGGCACGGCGGCGGCGGGGACGGTGGTGGCGGTAAAGGCGCGCCGGCGCGCGGTCGACACGGACGGCGTCCGCCCCCAAAGCGGTCAGCGGCGCACACTCCGCCTGCCAATGTGGTGGCGGTGAGCGCCCCCCCGCCGCCCACCCACCCACCCACCCACCCACCCACCCACCCACCCACCCACCCACCCACCCAACACCCACCAACCCGCCCGCTCACGCCCCAGACTCTCTGGCAGAGGCAGGCAGGCCGAAAGTGACGTAATGCCCCCCCCCCCCCCCCCCCCCCACCCACCACCACCCACCACACCACCACCACCACCACCCCTATGCAATCCGCGTGCGGGGCGTGTGGGTGGCACGGACGCTGGCGAGCGGAGGGGGGCGGGGGGGGGAGAGGGGGAATGCGCTGCCGTGGGCGCTGCAGACGCCGCGAGGCGTGGCGGGAGCGCGACGCCGCGGGGCGCCGCGGTGCCGGCGGGCTCGCCGACGCGGGCGGGGTCGGCGGCGGCCGGCGCTGGCGGTTGCGCGGCGGTGCGGCGCACGGCCTGCAGGCTGACGCGGCGTGGCCGCCCACGCTGGCGACCAGCCGACCAGCCGACCAGCCGACCAGACGTGCACCCCCCCCCCCCCCCCCCCCCCACAACGACCACGGTCGCCCAACCCTCCCGCCCCTGCCGCACGCCCACCCCCCCCCCCCCCCCCCCCCCCCCCCGCCTCTACTCCCCCTCGTCCCGGCCGGCCACCCCACAGCAAAAACGAACCGTGGTCGCCGCCGTCCCCCTCGCTCCAACGCCTGCACCTCCCCGCAACGGCCAGGCAATACGGGGAAACCGCGACGTGGCCGCGGGGCGACGCCACGTGCGGCGGCGGCCGCGGGGGGCGGGGGCGGGGACGGGGGGGGGGAGCGGGCCGAGCGCGGTGCCGGGCCCCACCCCCACCGCCGCCGCCGCCACGCCGCCGCCGCCGCCGCCGCCGCCGCCGCCGCCGCCGCCCGACGCCGCGGCGTCGCAGCAGCACAGGCCAGGGGACGCGGCCCGTGGCGGGTGGGGTATGGGGGGCGCGCGTTTGTTCCTCCGCCCCCCGCCCCCCGCCCACCCCACCCCCCCGCCGTCAAGGACCCCGGCGGGCGCGCGCCCACCCGCACCACCAGCACCACGCGGGGCGGCCCCCCCCCCCCCCCCCGCGCACCCCCCAAAAAAGGGCGGAAACCCGAGGAAAAAACAGGAAAACGACGCGGGCGCTACAGAGGGAGGCGGCGGAGGGAGGCGGCCGATGAACCACCCAGGCGACGGCGGGGCGGGTCAATGGGGAGGGCGGGGACACAGCGCCGCGCCTTGCCGCCAGCCGACGCTGCGAAAACCTGGTGACGTCGAAATGGTGCGCGGCATGTGTGCGCGCGCGACCGCGTCACCACCGGGGGGGGGGGGGGGGGGGGGGGGGGGGGGGTGGGAGCGGGAGCGGCAAGGAGTGTAGCAGGCCGGCCGGTTGCTCTCTAGGAGCGGCTCTGCGCCCGCCCCGCACGCTCCCCGCCGTCGTGCGTGCAGGGGAAGAGGAGGCGTGGGCGGTGGGCGGGTGGGCACGTGAGTGCAGCGGCAGCGGCCTTGCTCCAGCCGGTCGCAGACACAAACGGGTGCGGGCGGGCGGGGAAGGCGCCTGAGCAGCGCGCGATGCTCCCCCCCCCGCCCCGCCCCCGAGCGGCCACCAACCGCGACGGTGGGGTCCCGCTGGCGGCGGCGGCGGCGGCGGGAGCGGTAGCGAGAGCGGGAGCGCGCGCGGAGAGCGGTGGGGGTCGGCCTGGCGGTGGCGGGCGGGCCGGTGCCGCGCGCGTGGAGCGATCGCGCCGGAACGGACGGGCAGCTGGTCAGTCCGATAATGCCAATCGCCGGGCCCCGAGGCGACCCGCGGCGGGGTCTCGGGGGGACCGTCGCGCGAGGCGGGAGCGGGAGCGGCGACCGCGGCGAAGCGGGGCAGGGACACGAGCCTCGGTCAGGGGGGGCCGCCCACAGACGGAGGGGGCGGGGGGGGGGGCGGGAGAAGCGGCACCCCACAGGAGCCACGCGCCGGCCAGCGGGGAGGGGGGGGGAGCGGGCGGCGGTCGCCTCGGTGGCGGCGGCGTCGTCGGCAGCCGTGGCGGCAACTAGCGACAGTAGCCTCAGCGGTAGCGGCAGGGGGGGGGGCGGCGCCGGCGGCGCACGCGCCGGCAGGTGGCCGCGGGAGTCGGCCGCGCGAGCGGGCGCCGCGGCGATACAGGTCGGCAGGCGCGAGTCGGGCCCGGTTTCAGGGCGGTTTGACTCGCCCGCCCCGCCCGCTCTCTGGCCGGCCGGTGCCGGCGGGGCCCGACGATAAGGGCGAGCCGCCCCCCGGGGGGGCTGCCCCGCCGTGCGTGTCAGCGAAAGCCGCATAGGTCATGCCGCACTACTGCGTCACCTAACGAGCCCGGGGGGGAACGACGCGCAGTTTCTTTCCCCCCCGGCACCTGCGCCGCCGAGGCCCTCTACTCCAGCTCGCGCGAGAGCGACCGGCGTGCACAGCGACGGGGAAAGAGCCGGCTTCGCCATTGCTTGGCGCGGGAGTCGAGGCCCGAAACCGCGGGAGGTACCCCACAGTCGACGAGGTGCGCTGGGCGGGGTGCTGGCTGGGGAGGGACGCGGGTGAGGGTGTCTGATCCGACCACGATTACGGGCTCGAGGACACCTGTTGGGCCTCACCGTTATTGTGATCATATCTAGGAATCCCCGCGCGTATGTACCACCTGGCGCCAATCCTATTAGATTGCGATCGAGTTTCCCGCATGCGCAAACCATGTCCCCTCGGGGCCGGGACGGGCCCTTCACCACATCCACACGATCGAGCACCCGCTGAGGCCCACCCCCTCGTCGGGGACCTGTTGGCCGACCGTGCCCGCCTCTGCCGCAGTGTGCCGTCGGCGGAAGCTGAGCGTGGCGCGGAAATGTGCAGTCACAAGGGTTGCGGGGCCATGAATGGCCCAGAAACCACAGCACTCAGTGGTGGAACCGCGGGACGGAGCGAGCGCAGGAAGCGCTGTTCAGCCGGGCAGGGAGCGCTGCGGAGACCGTGGCGGCCACTGGGGACGCCGCCGTGCGCTGGCAGAGTGCTTGGACCCTAGCCACGCGACCAGAAGAGGGCGGGCGGGAGGGGGGGGTGGAGGGTGGCACGGTCTGCGCCAATTCTTGAAAAACCTGCGGCTGTTCCTGCGCACCATGCGGGCCAAGAGTGACTTGTTCATTGAGAGCCGTGGCACGCGTGTTCCCGATCATCGGACCCGACCAGGAACACCACTGTGTGCCCCTCACGAGGGATGGCAATGGGGCTCGCCATGTGTCCTGCATGCCACACAGCGCCCATTCCATGGTCAGCTCCGGACCGGGTGGCCGGCGGGAAGGGCGGCGGTTGGGAATGCGGCTGGAATTGCCCGGGCTTCGGGACGACTGTTTTTTAGCTCATCCTCGTCCTGTGGGCTCTTGCTGAACGGTCGGGACGATGCGGGGCGGGGGAGGGGGAGCCGTTCGCCACGTCGCGAGAGTGACTTTCAGCTCTCGACCACATTACCAACAAAAAACTCGTAAATGCCTGGCCGTGACCACGCGCGCTCCGATGGGACCACTCCAATGAACGGGCAGCCCCGTGGTTGCTTGCCTCACGGGGATTCCTCCTACGCGACCGTGGCAAGTGGCGTCGGCGTGCGGTTCGGGGCCGTGTTCGGCTTACCAGACCAGCAATGGGACCAGATGACAAACGGGAACTCGTCAATTGTGTCAGCCGGAGCGCGCGCACCCTGGCAGATGGAGCGGGCGGTTCCACTCCCAGGCGCCGGCTCCCTCCCATGACCGGCAATATCATAGCGTCTGGCGCAGCCAGAGGCCCAGAGCAGAACCGCCCCCCCGGCGTGAGCGGAGCACGGCGACGCGGGGGCGGGTTTGGCGCCCGAGTGGCGTCCTTACCGCTCTGTGCTTCCCAATGTTTTGCCGGGAAATGGCGGGTACCACTGCCCTTCGCAAGCTCCTTTCGCAGGAAGCCAGCAACGGCGTTGCTTAGCACAAAAGCGCCGCCACTTCTGGCCCTCCCGCCGACTGTCAACGCTCCCCGACTCGTCACGAACCAGATGCGCCCCTTCCCTCCGGACAGCACGACAAGGCGGGACCCGCGCGCATGTGTCTGTTCGCTTCGCGCGTGGAACGTTCTGGATGTTGCTTCTCCAACCGCGAAGTTCAATCTTCCTGTTTAGGAGGACGGGAGGGCAACGACTACGCGGACGGTATTGTAAACTGCTGCCCGAATACTTCATAGCGGTATTCACCAAGTGAGGCTTGGGTGTCGAATTCGGCGCCAGCGCTCCTTGCGCCAAGTGAGGAGGACATCGATGTGTTCAAAAGTTGCCGCGCTGGCTCTGCCGAGGTGATGCCGTGAGAGGGGGTGGTTACTTTTTTGCAGATCATAGACACGAGCAATTGGCGCGCACAATACGAGTGGACTTGGTCGGCTGGCGTGACCACCTGCTTGGCTCGGCTAGCTCGCTCGTGCACTCGTCCGTGTCGTGCTTCAGGCGTCTTCGTACAGCGCCTTGTAGCCAGCTCACTCATGGCGTGCCTCACACATGCCACTGTCGGCCATGTCATGTGATAGATCGCTAGATCCTCGCCGACGGTCAAAGCAGGCAGTAGCCCGTTCTTCGGCTCGGCGTATCGGAAGGGTTGCTTGTATAGCGGGTCGACCGGGTCGTCGCTTCTGGCAAAGCCGTGGTCCTCTGAGATGTTCATTGCGAGGATAGCGCGGTGCAGGAAGGACAGGTCCTAGCGTCCATCAAACTCAAGTCGATGATACAGTACTCCAACCTGTACTTTGCCCGCTTGGTCTCCACTTTCATGATGGTTTCCAGATGGACCCGCTTGCTCACGTTCACGAGGATGGCTCGGTGTCTGCAACTACACCTTCATCGGAACTTTGCAGAAAGCCTTTGCACGTCGTTGTCTGCTTGCTGTCGCACGCTCACGCACGTCTTCTCAAGGACTTTTCCCAGCGTGCGGTACACATTGGAGTTCTCGTCCCTGACAGAGTTTTCGGAGGTGCAGAGGCGGACCAGCTTTGGCAACTGCCGGTCGCTCGTTCGATATTCCCGGTGACACGCCAGAGGGTGTACACATGCCCAAACGACATTCTCTCCAGTGGGCTCATCCGAAGCGTTGCTAGTCGTTCTCCATTCAATGCAATAGAAGCGAAGGTGTCCCCTAAGCTTGGTAGCACCCCATCATACAAGATGAGATAGATATGAGACTCACGGAGAAGGTCTGGCAGATGTGGCCGGCTGAGGCTGGCGATGACTGCTTGGGAGGAGTTGACGAGAGCACCAAGGCCGGTGCCGGAGACGAAGAGCGTGCGTACGCAGATGTGGAGTGCACGTGACTGTAGCACGTATCCAGTGCGAGCGAACGGAGCAAAGAGGGTAGCTCTCCACCACCGTGATCGGAGGCTCGCCACGAGATCGCCAGCACGTGGCGTAGAGCGGGGACCACTATGCAAACGGAAGGGTGCAGCACACACGCTCGTCACGGCAGGACCTATCTAAGGCGAACAAAAAATATATACGTGGGAAGTTTGCAGGCGTACAGACAACAGACGCTCGCCACGGGCGCGCAGGTACGTGCATCAGAGGCTTCGTCGGCCAGACGATAGCCTTCAATGGCCGTGACACCCCCCACGACCCGTTCATCAGTGTCTTGGCCACAGCGTTCCGCGCTCCAACTTTATTCGTCTCGCATGCAGTGTCCGCACCTGACTGGGTCCGAAAGCCCGGAGAGCGATCCAAAGCAGCTCGGCTCCAAGCTTGCTGTCGCGGTCGGGTTCTCGGCTCTTCCAGCACACAACAAATGAACGTCTGGGGAGCGAGCGGAGTCGCCCAGCGCGCAGGAATTCAGCCAGTCGCTGCAGTCCTACAGGGTTTGTGTACGAGGCTCGCGAGGAGGCCTGGTGTCGAGCGGAGGGGGGCACGAAGCAAAGCAACTTGAGTCGGCGCAGCAACGAAGACGAGTGTTGCGGATACAAGTACCGTGTGCAATTCTTGCATGCACAAAGCGCTCATCAAATAATGCAGGTAGATGACAGTGCTAGCGAGCCTTAAATAGCCGCCGACAAGAAGTGAGCGTCCAAACAGATGAGGCCGACCACGGCTGATTCGAGAAGACTTTGAGAGAACTTTCAGGATGCACGTTCGCTATTTTATTGATGAGCCTTGGGCAGAGTTCATCACATACTCAATCGATCCAGTCGCCCGTTAAGTGCAATGAAACGATACTACGGTATCTTCTGAACATGGGCAGCACAACAGCGCTCCGAACACAAGTGGTCCAGTGCACCCTCCTGCACCCGTATTGTGCGGCGTACGGACACGACAGTCACTTCCGCCCTGAGAAGCCTCATTCCTTTTGCAGTCTCATCCTCGCGCTCTCTCGCCACCGTTTTCTCACGCCGCTGTAGCCATGCGCCCACACCTCTGGCCTGTCGGCAGCAGCAGCACGGCCAGAACATGCCTGGTTGGGAACCAACCTTCGGCGTTCGTTTCACCTCAGTCGCGGCGGTCAGTCAGCAAAGGGTCCAGCGTTCTGGTAGTGGCTGTCTGCAGCGGCAGCTCTCGAGGCTCGTTGCTTCACGAGGGTGTCGGTTGTGGAGTACCCCGCGTCTGCACTGCTCTCGTTATGGAAATGTTGACAAGAGGCCGACCGCAGCAGATAGCTTTCAGATGTGAGGGCTCGATCAAGCCAACGCTGACGCGAGCAACTGTCGTACAGCATCTCTCGAGGTATGCGCGAAGCCGGTAACTCTCAGAGACCTGCGACTAAACCCGAAGGCTGACTTGTACAAGTTCGCAGACGACGACCACGCCGTCCAGACGTTGCCGTGAATGTTGCTGTCAGAGTTTGTGCGCTCGCGTAGCGTGGACAATTGTTGAGAGCGGTTTTCGCGGTACCCGCGACAGCCTGGTATGAAGCTTGTACTAGTCTGGACTTACTTGAAGAGGTTGATATGTAGTTCGACGTGATTGAATTATCATTGACTGCTGACCGTGTCCCCGAGCGCCTCAATGAAAGCTGTTTTTTCTCCGCACGCCACATTTTGTCGGTGGACCGCCATCTGGGAGATGTTACGACCGTCGCCTGTTCACCAGCGAGGTTCTACCCCACCCTCCGCACCGTCCCCGCGTTGACCGCAAAGACCACGTGCACCAACTCCACCACAGCGTAACCGCTCTTCACAGCCTCGCGCCAGCTCGACGCGTAAAACTCCCCTATCAGCGTCCCTGGTGCGCCGCCCGACACCGAGTGTGACCTGATTGTCCCACGGGCGGCTGATGGTCGGAGCCCAGCCAGTGAACTGAACTGTACGCAGATGGAGGTGGGGCAGGACCAGTGAGCTGTCCAGGTGGCAGCTGCGTGGCCAAGGACAGTGTAGTCGCTGGCCGCGTCGTGCGTGAGCGTAGGGCTGTACTCTCCGCCACGGACGGTGAGTAGGACCATTGGTGATGCTCGCTGGTGTCACTCGGGACGGTCAATGGGATGGCTGCAGCCGCCTTTCGTAGCCTAGTTTCCGAGGCAGGCACGAGGAACTGGCGCTCGCGTCTCTCCATTTCCAGACCACGAGTTGCACTCGTGCGCAATCCCCGTTCTGTAACCGCTCTTCGGTGCCTCCGTAGCCTCGGTGGTTCCAAATCCAATGACGCATGCACTTAACCGGCCATCAAGTCGGGTCACCTGCGAGCCCCTCAGTGTTGCCACAAAATGCCCTGCTAGCCCAGGGCGTAGGACCAGGCCCGCGCCCAAAAACAGTCGGTAAACAGCGTGCTCCTACAACAAGGGATAGGCAAAGGAGGCATGGCGCTCCGTCCCGCAGCAGAGTCGCGATGGAGCGAGGGGTGCGAGGTCAAGCGAACCTGCCTGCCGATGGATGTTTGACTGAGCACTTCGGGCGTCCACCTGCGCAGTGGGCTTTGTTGCGGGATCCACGCTGATCGCCTTTCAAGAGCAGAACCTTGCAGAATTCACGATCCAGGGCGATCATGAAGTGCCCTAGAGACCCCGTAGAGGCCGATTTCTTGAAGAAAACGTGATAAACCTTGAAGTCAGTATGATGACATGCTCGGTCGTGGGGTTGCGACACACCACAAGGTGCGTCTCAGTGCGGGCTACACAGTGATGTACTGAACGATGACGACCAAGCATGTCTTGACCCATTGTTCAAGGTTTATCAAGCTTTCTTCAAGTGCTAATGCACACAGCTCTCGCGCCGCATTAAGCGTGATCACGCTCTCCAAGTAGAAGTACAGCATCGACAAGAGCTTGTAGCCCCCGATTCACCTGAAAAGTCCCATGTTTCTCGGATTGTATCCCGGCACTTATGAAGCTCGCCGGAGTTGATCACATGAAGCGCACGCCGAATCTCGGCGGCCTGCAGATCTTCCTGAGAGTTTTTTTTTCAATTACGCGGTACAGTACGCTCCCAACCGTCGGCTTGCTTCTCTCCGACGACACTGACAGGCACCCGAAGCACTTGCGCTGAGACCGGGTTCCGCATCCGTGCCGCCTCTGCCCGCCCCCCTACCACCCCCCCCCCGCTCGGTCGATTGCAGGGGGCAGGGACAGTCAGAGAGGGGGAGGGAGGCGCTTCCCACCGAAGCATGACGGCCTAAAGATGCCGCAGCCATGACCTGAGTATCGTTGGTCCCGAAAACTGCGCTTTGTAGAGACAATGGCGTAGATGTACGTGTACATCAGGGTACCTGTTGCCCGCGACGTGAGCCACCGAACACGGTAACGACCATGTCATGGAGCGAAAGGAAGTGGGTATGCGGGGCTTCAGGAGCTGCGTACGGCTCCAACTCGATGCCCCTCATACACGCCAACGTTCTGGAGCATTCGTGCTAAAGAATCCCCCAGCGGTCGGTGCTCTGGTCTGGCTCATAAGATTGGTGTTGTGACAAGAGTTTCTTTTTCGTTTTGCTGGTGGAACGAGAGGGAGGACATCAGGGGGGGTGCGGGGGACACGGCGGCGGGCTATCATGGACAATGTGCGTTGGCTTGAAATGCACTGTGACGTTCGTGTGGCTGGTGGTGCACGCGGTGCGGGTGAAGATCGTGGACGGGCCTGTTTGTGTCTTCCGATGCGCTTCGTCCGGCGTCATCAGCCGGGCCATGGAGAGGGATTGTCGGCCGCTCAGGGATTGCCTTCGTGGTCCCCGCGAGGACTGTGATGGAGAGTTACCGAAACTTGACAGCCAATTGGATGCTCCTTCATAGGGAACCCATCACCTTCCTTCAATATACTTTACCGTGTTTATCAACCTGTTAAGTGTGCGGATAAGCCTCTAATCCACTCGGTTGGGGCGGCGGCCGCCGCGGCGCGTGCGACCACTTCAAGGAAAGTCAAGGTTTGTTCAAGCCCTTCCGGCTTGAAGAGGCCCTGATCGTGGATCCCGCAACAAAGCCCACTGCGCTGGTCTGCTTTTATTGTGGGCAATGTGTCCGGCTGCATGGCTGGTTGACAGAGTACTTGTCAGTGTTTGAATTGCCTTCGACTGTGTCGGATGAAATTGGGTGAACAAAGCTCCGCTTGAGTCGTGAGCAGAGCCAAAAGAATCGGCCGTGCTTCATGAATTTCCCGCACGAGTGAAAGAAGTCTTTTGACAGCAATTTTTCATGAGACCACTTCAGATTCTTCTGTACGTGAACATCAGTGACTATGTCACGGTGTGATCGGACCACGGTTCGGCCGTTGTACGATCTCAAAGTGTTTTTGGGATTGACCACAACAGCCTCAAGGGCACACCGTTTACATTGTCGGAATGGGGAGCCCAGTCCAGCCGTCCCAGGCTCGGAACCGCAGTCGGCCCGTGGGGTCCGTGCTGCCAGTCCAACGGTATCTGCCGTGAAAGACAGTATGTATGGCTGGGCTTCCACATCGACAGGCGGCGCCCGACCTGTGCTCGACACGAATCGCGGAGCAGGCAGCCGGCGTACGCCAGACGGCCCGGCGGGCCGGTAGATCCCGAACTCCGGGCTCCTCTCGCCTGCCGCCATGCAATGGCCGTCTTGCCAGTTTCCCCGTCATGCCGCACCGGTGGCAAAGATCTCATGCCAAGAGGCGGGAACCTGTGGATGCCTGTAGGCCTCTTGTTGGTGTTGGTAAGGCCAGCCGGGCTCTGAGCGGAGGGTGGTGAACGTACGGGAGAGATCACGGCGGTCAGAGCGGACGACAGGCCGCCGCCAGGGAGGCGGCCAGTAACTGTCGGTCACCGCCAGCCACCGCAACTGTAGCGTCGCGGAGGCCTGTCGTCGCACGCGAGATCCTCTCGCGCGAGAAGGCAACTGAAACCGCGGCGTTCTTCCCATAGGGCTCTTGCCACCTGGTCTCGCTGGATCAGGCTGGGATGGGTCACCAGCGTGCTGCGCGCCCTGTGTGCAACAGGCAGACTGCAGTGGTCTGTATTGGTCACCAGCGACACGCTACGCACAGGGACTTGCGGTACACCAATTATTGGTCTGTCTGTGATTCCTTGCTATGCGACTTAACGTACGTTTTTCGCACCCGCGATGTATTGGGGTGGTCATCACGTATTCAGTAGCCCTGATCGGAAGGCAAGCAATCAGTACAACTGCCGATTAGTTTGATTGAACGAATTTTGTTCTGTGCAGTATGGACGATCACGAGTATTTCATCAGATCTATATGAAGCCCCTTCTCAGAGCAGATGTCGGACACGTGCTTTCAGCAGTGCAGCACCCTCAGAGGCAACCTGCGGACCGCCCCCAGAACGTACACTGCCGACAAGACGCATCCCTGCAGTCTCTTTTGCTCATCCTGCTCGAATTCCCCGTTGCTGACCAATTGCCCTTGGGCGTAGTCCGGGCTTCGGCAGGGACCTCTTGGTCGGCGGCGGCGACTGTGGCGGCCTCCCCGCCTCCTCGCGGCGCTGTCGCCGCCGCAGCTGCCGCACCGGTGCACCCCGTCGGCCCATGTAGCGGTCGCGGGTAATCCGCGGGGCAGTGGTCGCTTCGCGGGGCAGTGTTGCGCACCGTCCACACCAGCCGCTCCGACACAGCTGTGTTGTCAAAGAAGAGACGCTCACCTTTATCATCTAGGCTCTGTCCCTGCTGGTTTGCCAAACCGGTCCGTGTCAAGTAGGTTGCGGGGTGCGACGCGGAGGGGTACGGACGCGACCGGCGTGGGCGGCACGGGTGCTGGAGACCATGCATGCGAGCCGTGTGTGCGGAACTCCTCCTCTGTCTCCGCACGAGCCAAACACTGCAAGCGGGTTGGCAGCCGAGGTCCAGTGCGTGAAGAGCTGCCTTGGGGGGTCGGGCCTCCCGTTCAGTGCCGGATCTGGCGCGGTCCGCGCGGCATCGTGGTGCGGCGAACCATCTCGGCTCAAGTGTCCGTGAATGTTTGTGCGCTCACGGGTTTAGGTCGAGCACGTTCGTGGTTCACCAAGCGGTTGACAGCTTGAAGGACACACCGGAAAGCCATTGGAGCGGGGTGGAGCTGATTGGTCGGTCGCTCTGACTGTTGACGGATGGGGTCGAAACCAACCGTGCCCGAGGGGTACTTCTCAACCAATGGCAGGCGCAGAAGTTGGGGCGTGACCAATGAGCCGCTGTCATACACAAAGCACATCCAGAAGTTGTAGAAAGATTAAAAAGTCAGGATTGGCGAGGACGACGAACAGGCTGGCGAGTCCCCGAGCGCAGCCACCTGCTGCGTCCTGCGGCGTTGCCCCGCGCAGCGACGGCGGGGACGCGGCGCGCCTTCCCTCCCCCCCCCTCCGCGTGTCCATGGTTGTCTGGCACCGCCGCGCGCCGCGTCCCCCGTGTGGGATGGCGCAGCCTCTTCCCCCTGCTGGCGCGTCGCCATTCCCCCCCCCCGCTACGCCGGCGCGGCGCGGGTGGCGGCGCTCGCCGCGCGGCGGCTCGCCGGCGCCGCCCTGCCCGTCGCGGCGGCCGTCGCGGCCGTGACCGCCGCGGCGGTGCTGGGCGGCTACCCCACCCCCGCGGCGGCCGCCACCACCGCCCTCTGCATGGCCGGCCTCGCGGCACCCCGCACGCACCCCGCGGCGGTCGGCCACCGCGGCGCCGAGGGCGCCGCCCCCGAAAACACGCTGCCCGCGCTCGCCGCTGGCGCCGCCGCCGTTGGCGCCGTCGAGGCGGACGTGACGCTCTCGGCCGACGGCACCGCGTGGCTCTACCACGATGAGCGGCTCGACAGCCACTCAAACGGCACGGGGCGGCCGTGCGCGTCGGCTGACGCGGCGCTCGCGGCGGTCGCCGTCGCGGGGGGGGCCGCGTACGGGCTGGCGGGCGTGACCGCGCCGCTGACGCGGCTGGCGCCCGCCCTGGCCGCCGTCGGCGGCGGCGTCGAGTGGATGCTCGACATCAAGACGTGCGGCTGGCCCGGTGGTGTCCCCCCGGACGGCACGCTCCCGGCGGGCGTGACCACTGCCGACGCGCCGGCCGACCCGGACGGCTGCGTCGCGTGCCCCGCGCTCGTCGCGGCCATCGGGGCCGCCGTCGACGCGGCCGCCGTCTCCACCGACGCCATCGTCTTTACGTCGACGCAGCCGTCGGCGCTCGCGGCGGTGCGGTCGCGGTGGCCCGCCGCCGCGGCGGTGCTGTCGCGCGACGCCAAGGCGGCGTGGCGGCCGCGGCGGTCGCTGCTCGCCGAGTTTGCGCCGTGGACGGGCGGCGCGCTCGAGTGGCGGCTCGCGCTCGCGCGGCCCGACCTTGTCGCCGCGCTGGCGCGCCGCTCGGGCGGGCGGGTGTATGGGTGGACGGTGCGGGGGTGGAAAGCGTGGCGGGCGGTCGGCTGCGCGGGGGCGGGGTGGGGGATCACGAGCTACCCAGACCGAGTGGCGGGGTGGAGGGCGGGAAAGAAGTGAGTGGGGCGGCGCGCTGAGGGAGATTGGACGGCTGGAGGTGGTGGGAGCGGGGGGGGGGGGGGGGGGGGGGCGGGGGGGGGGTGGATGTGTTTGGGGTGTGGGTGCTGGGCACGCCACCGCCGCCCTTGATGGCGGTTACCCCCACCGCGGGCGCCCCTAGGCCGTGCGCGACGCCGCGTCCGACGACGCGCGCCGCCACGGCGAACCTGTCGAGTGGGGGTGCGCCCACCAGGGCGCCTCGTGTTGCCACCAGCTCGGCCGCCGCTACCGGCGCGGTCGGGTCTCTACCGATCCGGGGAGGGAGCGCGCGGGGGGGGCGCGGGTGCCGCTTCCTCCCGCCCCCCCCACGTCGGTGCCGCCCGGCAGCGCCGTGCCCGGGGCGGCCGCTGTGGGGCCCCCGCGCGCGGCGGCGGCGGCCGCCACCCCGTCACGACCAGCACCCTCGCTACCGCTTCCGCCTACCGCTACTACGACGACCACCGCGGCCACCGCCACTACCACCGCCACTACCACCGCCACCACAGCGGGACACACAAGTCCCATCCGCGGCGGCTGTGGGGGAGCAAGCGCGGGGAGTGGGGATGGCGAGTGGCAGCGCCACGCTTTTTCGGTATGCTTGTTCCCTCCTGTGGTGTGGACAAAACCCACGCTGCCCGCCGTTGGTGGCCAGCGGCGGCGTCTCTGGCCCGCGGCGGCCGCCGCTTGAGAGGCAACGATGCGCGGTGACGGTGACATTGGCGGGGGCGGCCAAGACGACGGTACCCGCATTGCGGCGGTGACGACGGTGACGGCGGCGGTGGCGGTGACGGCGGCGGCGGCGGCGGCGGCGGCGGCGGCAGCGGCGGCGGCGGTTGTGACGGCGGCGGTTGCGGTGGCGGCCGCGGCGCCGCCGCCGCCGCCGCCACCACCCCACTCGGCCGCAATTCCCGCCGTGCCGCCCAACCGACCGCTCCCCAGACGGCGGCCGCCCTACCCGCCCCAATCGCACACCGTCGTGCGGGTCCCGCGACGCTCGCGCGAGGCACCCCCCCCCCCCCCCCGCCCCCCACCGCCTCCCACACTGCGTCGGCCGCCCGCGACCCGTGGCCTGCCAGGCGCCCCGCCTCGTCCCGCCGCGCGCGCGCGCGTGCGGCCGCGGCGGTGGGGTGGGGTGGCGGGGGGGGGGGGGGGGGGGGGGGGGGCCGCGGACGGACGGTGGGGCGCTCGCTTCGCGCCGCCAGGCGCGCGCGCCCACCGCGGCCGCGCGCGCGCCGACGCGGCGGTGGGCGCGGGTGGTCCCCCCCCCCTCACTCACCCACCGGCGCGCGCGTCGCCGCGGCGGTGGGGGGGGGGGGGGGGACGAGACCGCCACGCCGCCGCCCGCCGCTGCGCACCGGTGCGTGGTGGCGTGGTCTTGCGTGGGCGCGCCGCCGCCGCCGCGCACCCGCTCCCCCCCCCCCCCGCCCCGCACGCGGCGCGTCCCGCACCCCCCCCCCCCCCCCCCCCCCCCCCCCTACTACGACTGCCGCCCGCTGCACGGCGCCTCTGCTCCCCCCCCGCCCCCCCCCCCCCCTCCCTCCCTCCCCCCCCGCGCCGACCCGTCCCTCCTCCCCCACCCGCCCCCCGTCCCGCGGCGCGCCCGTCACCGGCCGGCCGCGCCGCCGCGACCGCCGCCGCCGGCCGCCACCCGCCGGCTGCCGCCGCGGTCCGCCGCCGCCGCCGCCGCTGCCCGCCCCCGCGCGCGTGCCGTAACGGCCGCGCGCGCCCCGCGCATCGTCCCCCGCCCGCCCGCCCGCCCGCCCGCCCGCCCGCCCGCCCGCCCGTCTGCCCGCCCGCCCGTCTGCCCGCCCGCCCGCCCGCCCGCCCGCTGTCCCGCCCGCCCGACCGCCCAGCCGACCGACTGCCCGACCGGCCGCTCGACGTGGGCGGGGGGGGGGGGTTGGCGCGTGGCCGAGCGGCGCGACGGTGCCGTGTCCAACCCCCCCCCCCCCCCCTTACCTCATCTCCTCCTTGACATCCCCCTACCGTCTCTGGTCTGTCCCTTCCCCCTCCGTCTGTTCCCTGACCGCACGCCGCCACCCCACCCGTCAGTGCCCACCGCCGGCCGGGGTCGCGGCGGTCCCCCCTCGTGCCGGCGGGGGCGGGGGGGGGGGGGGGGGGGGTGGTGCTGCCGCCCGTTGCCGGCCGCCGTGGTGGTGGTGGCGGCGGGGCGGCGGCCGGGCCGGACGTGCCACCACCGCCGCCGCCCCACCCCTCCCCCGTTTTTGGCGCCCGCTTCCGGTCTGCGGAGCCTGGCCCGTAGCGGGCGCCCCGCCGGGACGGCGGTTGCGCGGTCGCCGGCGGGGTGATCCCCCGTGTTGGGGTGGGGAGCGCGGTGCCTTCCACCGCACCCCCCCCCCGCCCCCAGAACCCGCCCCCCCCCCCCCCCCACCCTTTTTTCCCCTCCCTTCTTGCTCCCCTCCCCTCCCCCCCCCCCCGCCTGCTCACCCCCCCACCCCCATGGCGGCCCCCCCTCCCGCCCCCCCCTCCTCCCCCCCCCCCCGCGGCGGGCCGCCCCCCCCCCGTGCCGCCCGCCCCCCTGTGGCGCCGCTCCTCCCGCCTGCCGCTGCCGCTGCCCAGCCTCCGCCGCACCTCCCCGCTGCCACCGCTGTCGCCGTCGTCGCCGGGCTGGGGGGGGGCGGCGGCGGCGGCGGCGGCGGCGGCGGCGGTGGTGGTGGTGGCGGTGGCGGCGGTGGCGGCGGCGGCGGCGGCGGCGGCAGCGGCGGCGGCAGTGGCGGTGGTGACAGCGGGGGGGGGGGGGGGGGTCCCGCCGCTGGCGTCGCCGCCGCCGGGGTGGTGGCGCCGCGGCAGACGTTGGCGCGGGGGGGCGTGGCGTGGTGGGCGGCGGCGAGGGGGTGGGGGGGGGTGGGGGGCTTGCACTCGACTTTGGCGGCGTTGATGGTGGCGGTGGCGGCGGTGGCGGTGGTGGTGTCGGTGGCGGTGGTGGTGGTGGTGGTGGTGGTGGTGGTGGTGGTGGTGGTGGCCGGGGGGGGGAGGGGGAGGGGGGAGGGGGGGGTGTTGTTACCCGGTGGGGGGGTTGGCGCCGGCCGGGGGGGTGGGGGGGGAGGGGGGGGCGGGGGGCGCGGTGGGGTGGCGGGTCTCGGCGCGTGGGTGGGTGGCGCGCTCGGCAGCGGCGGGGGCGGTGGCTTTGGCGGCGGCTTTGGCGGCGGCTTTGGCGGCGGCGGCGCCGTTGACCCCGACGCGCCCCTGTTTGGCACCGAGGGCCTCCTCAGCGGCCGTGCGCCGCCGTTTGTGCTGCCCGACTTTGGGCTCGTCGAGTGGGCGGGCGCCGCCGGGGGGGCGGCCGGGGGGGGGGGGGGGGACGGCGCCGCCGGTGGGGGGGGGGGGGGGGGGGGGGGGGAGGGTTCGCCGCCGGTTTGGGAGGCGGTCACTATGGGGACAGGCGAGAGGGGGGGGGGGGGGGAGGGCGCGTGTGGGGGCGTGACCGACCCCGGGGGGGACGCCGGCCGGGGGCGGGTGGCTGGGCCGCGCCGGGGGGGGGGGCGTGGGCGTCTGGGGGAGGGGGCGGCGGCGGCGGCGGCGGCGGTGGTGGTGGTGGTGGTGGTGGTGGACCCGGCAGGGGAGGAGCGGGGGGAGGGGGGCGGGCGTGCGCGGGGTGGGGGCGGCCGACGCCGCCGCCCCGCGGTCGGTGTCGTCGCCGCTGCCGGTGGAGGGGGGGGGAGTGGCGCGGGGGTGGCGCTGGGGGGGCGCCCGGCCGCCGGCCGTGGGTGCCCGAGGGGGGGGGCGACGCGGACCGGGGGGGCAGCGGCGGCGGTGGGGAGGGCGGGGGTGGTGGTGGTGCCGCCGTCGGCGACGGCGGCGACGGCGGCGACGGCGGCGACGGCGGCGACGGCGGCGGCGGCGGCGACGCGGCGGCCGCGGCGGCGGCGGCGGCGGCACGCGCGGCGGCGGCGGCGGCGGCGGCCCCCCCCGGCGCGGACATGTGGGTGGTGATGGCCAACGCGGTGCGCGCCGAGGCCATGTCCACCTACGCGCTGCTGCTGTCGGTGCAGCGGCGGTGGAGCCGGCTGACCGGCTCGGACCTCCGCGCGGTCGTGGCGTTTTGGGCCGTCACCCACCACTTTATCGAGGTGACGCTCGCCGTCGAGCGCGGCACCCTCCTCCCCGCCCTCCTCGCGTCCGCGACCGCCGCCGCCGCCGCCGCCGGCCGCGCCCCCCCGCCGACCTCCTCGCCTACACCACCGTCGCGGGCCCCGCGTCGCGCGCGCGCCTCGCCGCGGCGCTCGCGTCCATCCGGCATCTGCTCGCCGCCCCCCCGCCGCCCGCGGCGCTCCTCCACGCCCTCTACACCGCCCTCCTCTCCCTCCTGCCGTCCCTCCTCGCGCACCTGGCGGGCCTCCACGCGGCGGCGCTGCCGCACGCGCCGCCCGCCGCCGACCACGCCGCCATCGCCACCGCGTACGCGGCGCGCGGGCGGGGGCGGGAGGTCCTCGCGCTGCTCGGCCGCGGCTTTGGCGCCGACAGTGACCGCCGCGAGTGGGCGGTGGCCGCGTTGGGCGTTGCCCGCGCGGGCGCGCTGGAGGGCTGGATGGCGGCGGTCGACGCCGCGCATGGGGGGATCGTGGTGGACCTGCAGCGGCGGCTGCGGGGGGTGCCGGAGGGGGGCAAGGTGGGGCTGGGGGGGTCGGCAGTGGGGGGGGGGGGGGGGGGTCTGGCCGGCGGCGGCGGCGGCGGCGGCGGCGGCTGGGCTGGCAGCGGCGGAGGGGGCGGCGGAGGGGGCGGCGGAGGGGGGGTGGGCGGCGCCGCCGCGCTCGGCAGCCGCGGCCTGCGGGCGCTCGTCGAGGGCCTCGGCCTCGGCGGCGGCGAGCGGCGCGTCACGTTTGGCGGCCGCACCAGCTGGCTGTGGGGGGGGGGTCGCCGCCGCAGCCGCGGCCGGCAATGGGATGACGCCGCCTCGGAGGAATGAAAAAAGAAAACGCACGGGGGCGCCCGCCAACGGGGCGACACGGCAAAACGAAAACGGGCGCAGACAGCAGCCGTGCGGGCGTGGCCTCGCGCAGCATCCCCCCAAGCACGCAGGCGTTCCCACCGTCTGGGCGGCGCCCGTACGTGGCGCGGCCGACGGTGTCTCCCCCTCTCCGTCTCTCGCCGTCCCCCCAGGCAGCCGACGCGCGCCGCGGGCGTCGCGGCAGCGCGCCGCGGGCGACACGCGCCCCCCCCCCCCCCACGCGCGCGCGGCGGCAGGCGCGCCGCTCACACGACGCCGCCGCCACACAGGGCATCCACCGCCGGCGCGGTCAGGTTGCGGAGCGCCCCCCCCGCGTGGCGGCCGCCCATCGCACAGACGCTCGACGCGAGAAACGCCGTGCCCGGGTCCCCCGCGTTGAGCACCGCCAGCACGACGCACGCGTCGGCCGACACGCACGCGACCGAGTGCGGCAGCGCCCGCGGCACGACGGCAGCGCCGTGCCGCCGCAGCGGGCTCGCCACCCGCCGGCCGGCCGCCGCGGCCGCCGGCGCCGACGCCGGGGCGGTGCCAAGCTCGTCGGTCCACGCCACCTCCACGGCGCCAGACAGCACAAACGCCAGCTCCGCCGCCCGCGGGTGGACGTGCGCGGGCGCGACGGCGCCCGCGTGGATGCGCACGAGGATGTAGGAGAGGTCGCCGCCGGCGGCGGCGGAGAGGGCCGGGAACTCGGCCGCGGAGCCGAGCGTCAGCGAGCCAAACGGGAAGTCCACGGTCGTGCCCGACGCGCGGGGGTTGGCGGCGTCAAAGGGGTGAAAGGCCCACGCGGTGGGCGGCAGGGCCGACCGCACCGACGCGGCAGTGAGGGGGACCCCCGCCGGGGTGGGCTGGGGCGCCGTCGTCGCCGTCGCTGCCGCCGCCGCCGCCATGGCCGTGTGGACGAGGACCAGCGTGAAGGCCACGCCGCTAGAACAGGGTACCGTCTGTGGGCGCGGAGGGCGGCGGCCGCCGCAAGGGCGGGCCATGGCGTGACGCGGCCGGGGCGTATAGCGGCCGCCGGCGGAGGGGGTTTAGGGGAGAGGGTGCAGCGCCGGGCGGGCAACGTGTGGCGGGCGCTGAACGGCGGTGGCGACGGCGGCGGCACGGCGACGGCGGCGGCACCCGAGCGGCGGAGCAACCACCCCCGGGGCCTGCCTATATAGGCGCCAGCCACCGCCGCCGCGGTCGATTCATTGCGAGCCGAGCGGCGGGCGCCGTGGGGAGCCCGGCGCGCCCCGCCCCCGTTCGAGGCACCGTCGCGCAGCGGGTGGCGCGCAGCCGGTCTCGCGGCCGCCGCTGGGTAGCAGCCGCCGGGGGGGCGCCGCCGGCCGCGGCGGCCGGCCCTGCGCGCGGGGACATCCACGGCCGCGGCCAAGACATCCCGGCCGCACCGACTGGCACCGCGACGTCTGCCACGTGTACAGATGCGGCCGCGGGGCGGCGGCGGCGGGAACCGGCGCGGCGGCCACCGCCGTGGCCGTCCCCGCCAACCGCCACCATCGCCCCGGGCGCGGGCGCAGCGACGCCCGGCGTCGCCGCGAGTCAGGCAGGGGCGGCTGGCCCTTGGCGCAGCGCCGCACCGTTCCAATTTTGCGCATCCGCGGGCGCCCGCCGCTCGACACTGTCGCGCGCCGCCGGCACCCGCCGCCGGCCGCCGCGCCGCGGGGGTGGCCTGGCGGTCCTCGGCCCTCCCCCCCCCGGCCGCCCCGCCGCCAACCGGTGCGACCTGCACGCACGAGAGAGGTGCGCGTCAGGGACGATCGAGAGAGGAGGACTGGAGGGTGGGTATGGCCAAACGGGATGGGCTGGTGTGGCCAGCTCGGCTACGCCCCGAGCGACGGGCGACTCGGAGAGTGACGGCGCTCCCTCGCCTGACCCGGGCGGACGCAAACCAGACGGAGCTTTGCTGCGTACTGGCAGAGCAGGAGTGGCTGCGGAGGGACGAAACTGCGACTCGGACAGGTACTGCCACGCCGATCAGGCATGTGCGCCAGGGAGACGGAGAAGAAAAGCGTTGAAAGGAAAACACCATGTCAAGCAAAGTGGTGCGCGGCAAGATACACTCGCAGACGACTGGACCGCTGACAAAAGGCAGCTCTCTCGCCCATAAGTCCAAGAACATCAATCATCATATAGAAAACAGACACACGCTCAAGACCAGACGCAAACAGCTGCAACAGCCTGAGCACACAGCAGCATCGTGCAACAGGAACAAGGAAACAGAGCCGCAAACCAGTTGCAAGGAAACAGATGCACCACAAGCATCCGTACCACACAACAGAGGCCCAGTTAGTCTCGGTGTTGTGCCAAGGCCAGCGCACTGCAGCCGAGCCCCGCCCACCGGCCACATCCAGGGGCATCGCTCCCTCCTCTTCAACCTGTCAGACGGTCGCAGCACAAAGGTGTCGTGCCACTCAAACGAAACAGCCACCCCACGAGGGCTCAAGACACCGCCGTTGTCCCCGAGGGGACACGGCCTGCCCAGCCCGCCAAGGTCAGCGGCCCAGCCCGCCGGACAGGGAACGTCACGCCCAGAGGAATGGAAATCACCCATGCAAAACAGCGGCGGGCCGTGACGGCGAGGCGGGTGGCCAGGGGGTTCCGCCGGCGGTGGAGCCCGCGATGGCGTGTTCATACGGCTTTTCCTAAATTGCATGTATGTCATCACTGGTACAGAAGAGAGAGCGCAGGGGAGCCAAGCAGGGGGGGGTCAAACGGGGGGCGGCAGCGGCGGGCTCCCGCGCGAGGACGCGGCGGCCCAGCCCCGCATGCGGGCGCATCAAAACATACCGTCAGAGGCGCAGAGAGCACACGCAGGACGGAGGGAAGGGGAGCTCGACTCAGCGTCCGTGACATCCGAGACCCCACCGACACACGCAGTACGCCACTGATGGTTGGACACGGATGCGCACAGGGACGCATCCACTCAGCCGGACGACGACAGCATGCGCAAGATAGGAGGAACGCGACGGGCGCTGGACGTCACGACGCCGATGCTCCAAGCGACGACGACACTTCGATTTAAAAGGTAGGATCAACCACGTAGGATCAAACAAAATCATCAAGTGGCCCCCTCAGGCCTGTTCCGCACGCCCATTGTGCAGCACAATACTAATTACAGAGGGATTTACCACTACAGTGAGAGGACCAGACGATGCGTCGCCATGGGCGACCGCGGGCACGGAACCGCGTGGCCGCGCCCTGCCCCCGGTCCTCGCGGACGCGCGCCACCATCCGTGCGTCTTGGTCGTCTTCCCGCCGCCCCTATCGTTCGCCCCCTCTACCAACCACTCCTGCGTCTCGCCCCTCTTCCCACCGCTGGCGCCCCGCCATGGCGCCAGCGGTGGCACCCCCCCCCCCTTCCGGCGGCGGCGCAGCCAACCCGCCGCTGTCTGACGCCGCCGCCGCCGGCGCCGCCGCCCGCGTCGCGGCGCTCATTGCCGACAATGCCGCGGCGAGCCGGGCGCTCTTTGGCCCGCCACGCGGCGGCGGCGGCGGTGGTACCGGCGGCGACGGCGGCGCGGAGCGGAGCCGGCGCCGCAAGCGGCGGCGGGAAGCCGAGGCGCTCGCGGCGCTCCCGCCGGCCGACGCGGCCGCGTCGCGGCTGCGCGCGGCCGTGCGCGCCGCGGCGGGCACGTTTGGCGCGCCGCCGGGGCTGGCGCCCGGTCGCGGGCGGCGTGGCAGCGGCGACGGCGGTGGGGGTGGTGGCGGTGGTGGTGCCGCCGGGGGTGCCGCCGACGCGCCGGCGCTGCTGCCGCACGCGCCGCCACAGCCGCTGGCGCTGATGGCCGCGGGGGCGTCCGCCGCTGGCGCCGCGGGCGCGAATGCGGCGGGCTCGCCGGCGGCCGCGCTCGCGACAGCGGGCGCTGCGGCGGCTCCGCCCCCCCCAGCCGACGCGGACGCCGAGCTCCGCCGCCGCATGGACGCCCAAAACCGGGCGATTGCGCGCTCCGTCCGGTCTGGCGCTCCCCCCCCCGAGGGCCTCTCCACCGCCCTCGCGCTCGCGGCCGACCGCCCCGTGTGGCGCCCCCCCTGGCGCGTCTACCGCGTCCTGGCGGGCCACCTGGGCTGGGTGCGGGCGCTCGCCGTCGAGCCCGGCAACGAGTGGTTTGTCAGCGGCGCCGCGGACCGGACGATCAAGGTGTGGGACACCGCGTCGGGGGCGCTCAAGCTGACCCTCACCGGCCACATTGGCGTCGTCCGCGGCCTCGCCGTCTCCGCCCGCCACCCGTACCTCTTCTCCGCGGGGGACGACAAGCAGGTCAAGTGCTGGGACCTCGAGACGAACCAGGTCGTCCGCCACTACCACGGCCACCTGTCGGGGGTGTACACGCTCGGCCTCCACCCGACGCTCGACGTGCTCGTCACGGGCGGCCGCGACTCGACGGTCCGCGTGTGGGATATGCGCACGAAAGCGCAGGTGCACGCGCTCGGCTCGCACACGGACGTCATCAACTCGGTGGCGGTCGCGGCCGACGACCCGCAGATCGTGTCGGCGTCGGCCGACGGGACGGTGCGGCTGTGGGACCTCGCCGCCGGCCGCTGCTACGCGACGCTGACGCACCACAAAAAGGGCGTCCGCGCGGTGGTGCGGCACCCGCGGCGGCGGGCGGCGGCGACCGCGTCGGCCGACGCGATCAAGACGTGGTCCCTCCCGCGCGGCGCGTTTGCCCGCAACCTCCGCGTCGAGCCGCCGGGGCGGCCGTCCAATGATGGGGTGCTGATCAACGCGCTCGCCGCCAACGAGGACGGGCTGCTGGTGTCGGGGGGGGACGCGGGCGGCGTGACGTTTTGGGACTGGGACGCCGCGGCGGCGTTCCAGACCGTCCAGACGGTGGCGCAGCCGGGGAGCCTGGCCGTCGAGGCGGGCGTCTTTGCCGCCGCGTTTGACGTGAGTGGCTCGCGGCTGCTGACGGGCGAGGCGGACAAGACGATCAAGATGTGGAAGGAGGTGGAGGGCGCGACGGAGGCCGAGTACCCGCTCAACTGGGCGCCGGACCTCAACCCCAAGCGGTACTAGCGGTGGGCCGCCGGCGGGCGCGGAGCGTGGGGGACACGTCATGTCAGCTCTGGTATGTCAAGAAGGGGGTGGGCGCAGCGAGACGCAGCCAGGGGCGGGCGTGTCAACCGGGGGGCGGTCGTGACGAGCTGCTGCGTGTGAGGGGCACGGCGGCTTATGCCCACGTGCAAACGGGGGCACTGACACGATCGGCCGTTTCTCGGGGACCAAGGAGGACAAGGAGGCCAGAGGCGTGCTTAGTGCTGGCAGCGTGCGCCACCGCCCCCCCCCCCGCCCCCCCCTCGTCACCGCTCGTTGGCCCACGACCGGCCCAGCGCGACCCACTCTTCCCCGTGTGGTGGCGGCGGCGGCGGCGACGGCGCCCCCCCCCCGCGGGGCCGCCCCGCGAGCAGCCCCACCCCCAGCGCCACCCCCGCCAGCAGCACCCCCCCCACCCCATCCAGCGCCGCCCGCCGCGCGCGCGCGGCCGCCGCCGCCGCCGCCGACGTGGCGGCCCAGCGGTCCGCCGCGGCCGCCCGCCGGTCGGCCGCGGCCGCCGCGGCGGCGGCGGCCGCCTCGGCGCCCGCCGCCGCGGCGGCCGCGGCCGCGTCGGCCGCCGCGGCCGCCGCGTCGGCCGCCGCCGCCCGGCCGGTGGCGGCGGCGGTGGCGGCCGCGGCGGCCGCCGCCGCCGCGTCGGCGCGGCGGTCGGCGGCGGCGGCGGCAGCGGTGGCGGCGGCGGCGCGGGCGACCGCCGCGGCGGTGCGGGCGGCGGCGACGGCGGCGGCGGCGGCGGCGGTGGCGGCGGTGGCGGCGGTGGCGGTGGCGGCGGTGGCGGCGGTGGAGGTGGCGGCGGCCGCGTCGGGTGCCGCGTCGCTGCCGTCGCGGTCACTGTTTCGGGCGGCGGCGGTGGCCGCCTCCGCCTCATCCGCGGCCGCCACCGCGTCGGCCGCGCGGCGGGCGGCGGCCGCCGCGTCGGCCGTTGCCACCGCCGCCGCGTCAGCGGCCGCGGCGGCCGCCGCGTCGGCCGCCGCCGCCGCCGCCGCCACCGCGGCGGCCACCACCCCCGCCGCGTCGGTGGCGGCCGCCGCCCGATCCCGCGCGGCGGCGGCGGCGGCGGCCACTTTAACCGGCACGGGCTCCACGTCGGCCGCCGCGTCGGCGGAAGCCGCCGCCAATGCCGCCGCGCGGCGGGTGGCGGCGGCGGCCGCGGCGGCGGCGGCGGCGGCCTCGCGGTCCGCCGCGGCCGCCGCTCGGTCGTTGGCGGCGGCGACCGCGGCGGCCGCCGCCGCACGCGCGGCCGCCGCGCGGACGTCGGCGGCGGCAATGGCGGCGGCGGCGGCCGCCTCGCGCTCGTCGGCGGCCGCGGCGGCAGCGTCGGCGGCGGCGGCGGCAGCGGCAGTCGCAGCGGCCTCCCGTTCCGCAGCGGCGGCGGCGTCGGCCACCGCGGCGGCCTCCCGCTGGGCGGCGGCGGTCGCGGCGGCGGTCGCGGCGGCCTCCCGCTCGGCGGCAGCGGCGGCGTCGGCGACGGCGGTGGCCTCCCGCGCCGCGGCGGCCGCGGCGGCCGCGTCGGCCGTGGCCACCGCCGCGGCCTCGTGCTCGCGCGCAGCGGCGGCGTCGGCCACCGCGGCGGCCTCCCGCTCGGCGGCAGCGGCGGCGGCGGCGACCGCCGCGGCCTCCCGTGCCGCGGCGGTCGTCGCGTCGGCGACCGCCGCGGCCGCCCGCTCGCCAGCCGCCACAGCCGCCGCGTCGGCCGTCGCCTGCCGTGTCGCGGCGGCGGCGGCATCCGCCTGGGCGGCCGCCACCGCCGCCGCCGCGTCGGCTTGCGCCGCCGCGACCCGCGCGGCCGCGGCGGCGGCCGCGTCGTCTGCCGCCGCGTCGGCCGCCCGGGCGCGCTCGGCGGCGGCGGCCGCGTCGGCCGTCGCGGCCGCCGCGGCCGCGTCGGCCACCCGCGCCCGCGCCGCCGCGGCCGCCGCGGCCGCGTCGGCCGCCTCGGCGCGCGCCGTGGCGGTCGTGGCGGCCGCCTCGGCCGCGGCGGTGCGCTCGGCGGCGGCCGCGGCGGCCGCGTCGGCCGCGTCCGCGCGCGCCGCCGCCGCGTCTGCCGCCGCCGCCGCGTCGGCGGCGCGCGCCTCGGCGGCGGCCACCGCCGCCGCGGCGAGCTCCTCTGCCCACGCCACCCCCTCCTCGGCGCGCGCGTCGGCCGCCGCCGCCGCCGCCTCGGCGTCGGCGCGCGCCGCGGCCGCCGCGTCGGCGGCGGCAATGGCGGCGGCCGTCTCGGCGGCGGCGGCGGCCGCCGCGTCGGCGGCCGCCGCCTCGGCGTCGGCGCGCGCCGCGTCGGCCGCGTCGGCGCGCGCCGTCGCCGCCGCCGCCGCGTCGGCCGCGGCGGTGGCGGTGGCGGTCGCGGCGGCGGCGGCGGTCGCCGACTGGGCGGCCCGGTCGTCCGCGTCGGCGGCGGCCGCGTCGGCGGCAGCAATCGCGGCGGCGGCGGCGGCGCGGGCGGTGCGGCCGGCGGCAGCGTCGCGGGCGGCGGCGGCGGCGGCGGCGGCGGCGGCGGCGGCGCGCGCGTCGGCGGCGGCGGCGGCGGCCTCGGCGGCGGTGGCGCGCGCGGTGGCCGCGGCGATGGCGGCGGCCGCCGCGTCGGGCGCCATCGCCGTTGGGGGTCTCGCGTCGGCGGCTGCCGCGTCTGCAGGTGGGGGGATGGGCGGCGGCGGCACGACGGCGGCATCCGCGGTGGTGGCGGCGGCGCCCGCGCCGCCGCCGGCGTCTGTGGCCGCCGCCGCCGTGCGGCCCGCCTCCGTCGGCGACGGGCCAGCCGCGGCGGTCGGCGCCGGCGGCGGCGGCGGGGGCGCCCCGTCGGGCGGCGGCGGCGGCGGCTGCGACAGCGGCTCCGCCGGCGGGGTCGCCTGCGTGGCCGCCGCGGCCAGCGGCGCCATCGCGCGCGGCGGCGGCACAGGGACGGCGGCGGCCTCACCGACGGGAGGTGGGATGGGCGGGAGTGCCGCGCGGAGGGGAGGGGGGGAGAGAGGAGGGCGGGGGGGGGGGGGATGGCTGTCTCGCGGGGGGGGACGATGGCGGTGGCGGTGGGGGGATGCCGGCCGGCCGCCGGTTCGCGACACGCGGCCGGAGTGGGGGGGGGGGCGACGCGGCGTTGCCGGCGGCGAGGGGATGGTCTGGCAGGTTGGGCGCGCGCCACCGGCCGGGCGGTGGCCGCCCCCGTCGCGACGCAGGGAGATGAGCCTGTGTTGGTGAGAGCGAAAGGGGGGGGGGGCGGGGGGACGAGCGCGTCGGCGTGGCCCGAGCTCCCTCGTGCGAGTGCCGCCCGTGGCGGTTTCCGGGAGGAAGCACCAACCGGTGGGGGAGGACGCGGCCACGCGGCCGTGTGGCTGCCGACCGCGGCTGACGGCCGCCACGCCTCGCCAGCCGTGGCGCACCGACCAAGTGGGCAAGTCGGGGGGGGGGGGGGGGGGGTGGGGTTGCGCGGGGCGCGTCTGACGGCGGGCCGACGCGGAGCCGCCGCCGCCGCCAGCGCATCGCACGACGGGTCCGCCGTCGGTTCCGTGGCCGCGCGCCTCGCGAAGGTGGGAGCCGCGTCGCCGCGGGCGGGGGTGCCAAGTCGGCACCGCCGCCGCCCGTCGCCTCCACCGTTTGTGAAGGAGGCCAACGGCCAAAGAAATGGGGAGGCGGCGGCCTCAGCCGGTGCGTGTGTGGATCGCGACTGGGCGTGCGCTGCCCTTGCGGTCACGTGTGCCACTGGTTTACCCCAGTTTTCATGGCGTATCGATGTATCCAACGAAAAGGGTGCTCACAACCCTTTCCACACTGTTCTATTTCTTCGGTGTTGTCGAGATATGGTGCCTCCATGACGTAGTTACACGAACAACTCCGCCTGAGGGCGGGTGGCATGTGCCGTGCGCCCGCACCACGCTGCGCACGCCCGCATCCGCGTCGCCAGAAACCGCCTCTGTCCCATCCGCGGCTCGCACGGTGGTGGCGTATCCCTGCCAGTCCGCTTGCCCCGGCCGTCGAGCGTACGTAGAGGCCCCTGTGGTGGACGTCCACTGCTGCCGATCCGCCCGCGCATCGGCCGGGCGTCTCGTCTGGTGCGGGCGGACCCGCCGGCCGCCGCGGCCGCCAGCCCGGCGGCGTCCCCCCGTGGGAGCCCCCGTCCGCCGCCGCGCCGCCCCTTTTGCGGCTGTCGACATGGCGTCGCGGGGCGCCGCCGCGGTGGCGCGGCTGGCGTCGCTGCGCCCCGCCGCAGCGGGCGCCCCCGGCCGCACCCGCGCCTGTGCGGAATGCGTCGTGGGCGCGACGGCCGGCGGCGGGCGCGGCGCGGCGGCCGCCCGGTCGGTGGCCACCACCGCGGCCGCGGCGGCGCCACCCCCCCCGTCGGCCGGGCCGTTTCGGCCAACCGATGCGGTGGCGGCGGCGGCGGCGTCGACGACAGCGGCGGCGGCCGCGACCGGGGCGCGCGGCGGCGCGCCGCGGTCGGTGAGCACGAGCGCAACGTCCAAGGCCGCGGCGGGGGGCGTGGCGGCCAAGCGCAACGCGACGCCCTTCCTGGCCGGCACCCGCCTGGACCCGAGCGAGAGCTTCCTCACCGGCGCCAACGCGACGGTGCTGGAGGACATGTACGAGCGCTACCTGGTCGACCCGTCCAAGGTGCAGCCGTCGTGGGTGGCCTTCTTCCGCAACCTCGAGGCGGACGTGCCGCCCGGCGAGGCGATTGCCGTGCGCCGCGCCAGCCGCAACACCTTCTCCAACATCCCCAGCACGATGACCGAGGGGAAGGACCTGTTCCAGGTGTCGGAAGACACCATCAAGCTGATGAGCATGATCCGCGCGTTCCGCCACCGGGGCCACCTGGTCGCGGACCTCGACCCGCTGCGCATTGACGAGGATAGCGTGGCCAACGTGCTGGTGCCGTACAAGACGCGGCAGGAGCTGGAGCCATCCTATTACGGGTTTACCGAAGCGGACATGGACCGGGAGTTTGTCGTGTCGGGCGAGCTGCCGGGGCCGCCCGTCCGCAAGCTCCGCGAGGTCGTCGACATGCTCCGTAAGGTCTATCTCGGCAAGGTTGGCTACGAGTACCGCCACATGCTGTCCAAGGAGGAGAAGGTGTGGCTGGCATCACACGTGGAGGCGGCTCGCCAGCCGGTGCTGGCTCCGGATGAGAAGAAGACGGTGCTTCGGGATCTGGCCGACTCGGAGCTGTTTGAGGCGTTCCTGGCCGTCAAACACGCGACGGCCAAGCGGTTTGGCATGGAGGGCGCCGAGGCGGTGCTGCCCGGCCTGCAGGCAATGGTCGAGCACGGCTCGGACCTGGGCATTGAGAATGTGGTGGTGGGGATGCCCCATCGGGGTCGCCTCAACGTGCTTGCCAACCTGGTCCACAAGCCCCTGGACCAGATTTTCCACGAGTTCACTCCGCACGAGGACCCGGACAACGAGACGTACCTCGGCTCTGGGGATGTCAAGTACCATCTGGGCACCTCCCAGACGCGGAGCATGCGCAACGGCCGGTCGGTTCACTTTTCGCTGATGGCCAACCCGAGCCACCTGGAGGCGGTCGACCCGGTGGTCGTGGGCAAGACCCGCGCCAAGCAGTTCTTCTTGGGTGACACGGAGCGGAAGCGCACGATGGGGCTGCTCCTGCACGGGGACGCCTCCTTTGCGGGCCAGGGGGTGGTGGCCGAGACGCTCGAGCTATCTGACCTGCGGGACTACACGACGGGCGGCACCATCCACGTGATTGTCAACAACCAGATTGGGTTCACGACCGACCCACGGTACGCGCGGTCGTCGCCCTACCCGACGGATGTGGGCAAGCTGGTCGGCGTGCCCATTTTCCACGTCAATGGGGACGACGTGGAGTCGGTGGTGCGGGTGTGCAAGCTGGCCATGGAGTACCGGCAGCGCTTCAACAAGGACGTGATTGTGGACGTGTTTTGCTACCGGCGGCACGGACACAATGAGCTGGACCAGCCGATGTTTACACAGCCGCTTATGTATCAAAAGATCAAGAGCCACCCAACCCCCTTGAAGGTGTACAGCGACCAGCTGTTGGCGGAGGGCGTCATCTCTGAGGAGGAACTCAAGGAGCTCAAGGACGAGGTCATGGGCAACTTTGCTGAGAAGTTTGCCAACGCCAAGGACTGGAAGGCGCGTGACAAGGACTGGCTTGCCAACCATTGGGAGGGCTTCAAGAGCCCCCAGGACCTCTCGTCGGTCCAGATGACGGGCGTGTCGGAGGAGAAGCTGCAGGAGCTGGGCAGCGCGCTGACGCGCGTCCCCGAAGGCTTTAAGATGCACCCGCAGCTGAAGAAGATCATGACGGACAGGCGCAAGCACATTGAGCTGGGCGAGGGTATTGACTGGGCGACGGCCGAGTCGCTGGCGTTTGCGTCGCTGTTGGACGAAGGCACCTCCGTGCGCCTGTCGGGCCAGGACTCGGAACGGGGCACGTTCTCCCAGCGTCACTCTGTGTGGCACGACCAATCCATGGAAAAGGTGTATGTGCCGCTCAACAACCTGGGCCCCAACCAAGCGGCGATGCAGGTGTGCAACTCCAACCTGTCTGAGATGGCGGTGCTCGGCTTTGAGGTTGGCTTTTCGCTGGAGAGTCCCAAGGCGCTGGTCATGTGGGAGGCCCAGTTTGGGGACTTTGTCAACGGGGCGCAGGTGATCATTGACACGTTCATCTCGGCGGGCGAGCGCAAGTGGCGGCGGCAGTCGGGTATTACGCTGCTGCTGCCACACGGCTACGAAGGGCAGGGCCCTGAGCACTCATCTTCCCGCATGGAGCGCTTCCTCCAGTCGTGCGACGATGACGAGGATGTGGTGCCGCCGATGGATCCGGAGGTGCGCCAGCAGATTCAGAACATCAACTGGCAGGTGGTCAACGCGTCGACGCCCGCCAACTACTTCCACGTCCTGCGGCGGCAGGTCCATCGGGACTTCCGCAAGCCCCTGGTGATTATCACGCCCAAGTCCCTGCTCCGCCATCCAGGCTGCAAGAGCGACATGAGCGACTTTGTGGCTGGCAAGTTCCGCCGCGTCATCCCCGAGGAGTCCCCTGCGGTGACGGACGCGCCTGAGCAGGTGCGCAAGGTGGTGTTCTGCTCGGGCAAGGTTTATTACAACCTGATGCAGGAGCGGCTCAAGCGCAAGCAGACGGACGTGGCGATTGCGCGGGTGGAGCAGATTGCGCCGTTCCCCTTTGACCTGGTTGCCGAGGAGGTGCGCAAGTACCCCGGCGCGCAGCTGATTTGGACGCAGGAGGAGAGCAAGAACATGGGCGCGTGGTCGTATGTCAAGCCCCGCTTCCAGACCGCCATCCGGCACTTCAGCGACGGGGCCGACAACCGGCTCGTGTCGTACGTCGGCCGTGAGCCGTCTGCCGCACCGGCGACGGGCAACCCTATGGTGCACAAGGAAGAGCAGGACGCACTGGTGAATGAGTCGCTGGCTTAGGACTGTGGTGTAGCGGTGGCAGCGGCCTGCTGTGTTTGCTGTCTCCGGATGACTGTTTTTCTTTTTTTTCGCACCGCGGCGTGATGGGTGGTGATGTGCGTGGGGGTAGCATCTGTGCCTGGGGCACTGTGCGCCCGTGGTGCACGGATAGTGGGGCGGGAGTGTAGATTTTGGTTGTCATGCCCCTCATGGAGCGTTGCACGCCGTGCCATTGCCGCTGCCTCTGTCAATCCCAGGCAGCCAGCAGTGGTGAGTGTGTGCGCTGTGGCCACCGGGCGCCGGCCTCAGCGCGCGAGGTCTGCGTGTGTCGTCCCATGTGAGCGTACGCGCCAGGATGGATGGATGAGTGTGCCGTTCTAGCCTATCTTTACTGTCTATGAGGAGGGGCGTCCAAGCTGAGCGGGCCACTTCACGCCTCCTTCCCGTCGGTACACTCTGCCTACAACCCGCGCTGGAGCTGCCGCAGCATCACCGCGGAGCAGTCGGAGAGGCGGGAGGTGCCGGCCGCGACACGACATTGGGGGTCGTAGCAGGACCCACAAGGTCAACTCGGCCGCCGACTCGGCGGCGTGCCAGTAGCACGACCACGCAGTCGCTGTGAGAGCAGGCACCCGTCAAACGAAGAACGGCCAAAGGGTTTGATGATTGCGCGTGGGAGAGACACACCGCACGGCGCGGACCGAGACACAAAAACAGCAAAGGCAAACAAAAAGAAATAAAACACACGCCCGCCCCCCCACCATCCGCCCGCCCCCCCCCCCCTGCGCGTCGCTACCGCCGCCGATAGTCGGTGAGGCTGACGTTGTTGGGCAGCGCCACAACGATCTTGCCATCGTCATTGAACGCAAAGTCGTCGGCGACCACCTTGTCCTCGTACCGCCGGATGCTGTACGCGCGCCGCCGCCCCGCCTTGACCTGCCGAAAGTTCCACGTCACCACAAACGGCCCCGTCGACGTGACGATGCTCCGCTCAACGCCGTCGCCCATGTTGAACCGGGCGGCGGTGAACGACAGCTCGCCCATCCCCTCGGCGACGACGTCCGCCGGGTGCAGCCGCAGCTGCCGCGGCGTCGGCTTGCGCCCGCCGAGGCTCTTTTCAAACGCGCTCTTGCCGCCGTCCCCCTCCCCCCCCACCCGCGTGTCGAGCAGCAGCAGGTACGTGGCGGTCGTCGCGAGCAGCCACCGCCCGTCGGCCGTCACGTCCACCGCCGTGATCGGGTCGCCCAGGCCCGGCAGCAGCGTCTTGGCGCGCTTGCCAATGCCGTCAAAGAGGCGCAGGTCGCCCGTCGACGACGCGACGGCCACGTGCCCCGCGGCCGTGGTGGCCATGGCCGTCAGGACGCCGCGGCTGCGGGCGGCGTACGTCTTGGACTGGACGACAAACGCGGGGTCGCGCGGGTCCATCCGCAGCACCGACCGGTCGTTGAGGCCGACAAAGCCGGCGGCGCCGGTCAGGTGCGCGTACTTTTCGGACCGCTGCAGCGCGGTGATGGGGGGGGCCACCGCCGCCGCCGCCGCGGGCGCCGCGTACGCGCGGCCCGACCGCGTCGACCGGCCGGCCGGCGCCGCCAGGCCGGCCGCCGCGCCGCCGGCCGACCACGACTCGACCACCTCCCCGCGGTCCAGGTCCATCCGGTGGACGACGGTCGGGTCGGACTCGTCGAGCACGAGCAGCGACGAGTCCGCCTGGTGCAGCATCATGGACGACGGCTTGAAGGGCGTCCGGCCGCCGCCAGCTCCGGCGGCCTTTGTAAACTCGACCATCGTCGACAGCGCCAGCCGCCGCTCCCCATCGTCCGACGTCCGAAACACCCCCATCCGGCTGCCACGCGCCACAAACGACCGGTCCACCGTCGACGCGACGGCGAGGAGGTTGTTCTCCTCCGCGTCGGCGTCAACGTCCATCGCCGCCCCCGGGCCGGCGTCGCCCAGCGACTGCTCATCGTCCGCGTCAACGTCGTCGTCGTCATCGGTGGCCATCTCCACATCGTCCCGCACCGCGTCGACGACGTACGACCGCTCCGCCGCGGACAGGTCGGCCCACGCGTCGCCCCCGCCGGCCGCCGCCGACGCCTCGTACTCGGCCTCGGCGTACGCGTCGCGGAAGTGGACAAACGCGGCCACGTCCGCGACGCGGAGGGAGAGGCAGAGGGCGTCGGTGGCGGCCGCGGCGGGCATCGCGTCGGCAACCTCGGCGGCGGGGAGCACCCACACCAGCGACCGCTGCGCGGCGCTAAACTGCAGGTTCATCTCCCGGCTGAGCGTCTGCGAAAAAAAGGGGCGGCCGCCGTCGCCCATGTACAGGTTGATGGCAAACGTGGGGGGGGAGGCCGCGCCGTCCGCGGCGACCCCGCCCCGCCCCCCCCTTCCTCCTCCCCCTCCTCCCCGCCGTCGTCCTCGTCGTCGGCCGCTTTCGCCGCGAGCGTCGCGAGCACCCCCGCCGCCGCCGGCGCAAAGGTGCCGCTCGGCACGTCGTACTTGAAGAGGTCGCCGCCCGCGCGGGCGCGTTCGCCGGGCGTCGGCGGCAGCGCCGGCGGCGGCGGCCTCGCCGGCGCGGCGGCCAGCCCGCCGGCGGCCGCCCCGTCGGCGGGCCGCCCGTCGGCGGCGGCAGCCGCCGCCGCCGCCGCCGCACCCGCCGCACCGCCGTTGCGCGTCGCCGGCACGTAGGCCGCCACGGACGGGTAGAGCGCGGCGTCGGCGGCGTCCGCGTCGTCCACATCGGCGGCGGCGGTGGCGGCGGCGGTGGCGGTGGCGGCGGCGGTGGCGGCGGCCACCCCCCCCCCCCCTCCCCCCCCCAGCCCCCCCCCGGCGCGTCCGCCGGCTCCACCCGCAGCATCTCCCCCCCCCCGACGGCGCGGCACGCCCAGCGGCGGGCGCCCCCCCCCCCCCCCGTCGCGGTCGCGGAGGGCAACCTCGGCGCGCAGCGCGGCGGCGGTCGTCGCCGTGTCGCCCGCGGCGTGGAGGGCGGCGCCCCGCGCGAGGAGCGTGACAAACGCGGCCGCCGCGGCGGCGTCGGCCGGGTCCACGTCAAACGCCCAGCGGCCCGCCGCCGACGGCGGCGACGGCGCGGCGGCGGCGGCGGCGGCGGCGGCGGCGGCAGACCACGCCAGCTGCGTGCCGTCGCGGGAGGCGGTCAGCTGCAGCGCCGCCGCGTCGAGCGGCCACGTCACGCGCGCCGCGACGGCCGCGGTCGGCGGCGGCGGGTCGTTGACGTTGTTGCCGCCGCCGCCGCCGCCGCCGCCGCCGCCGCCGCCGCTGCCGCCCGCGGCGGCAGCGTCCCCGTCCGTGACGGTCAGGTGCCAGCCGCCCGGCACGCGGCGCTCGACCGCCGCCACCGCCGACAGGTACACCACGTCCTGGGCGGCGGCGGCGGCGGCGGTGGTGGTGGCGGCGGCGGGGGTGTGGTAGAGGGCGCCCCGGACGGCCGCCACCGCCTCGACGCGCACCCCGCCGCGGGTCCCAGCGGCGGCGGCCGCCGCCGCCGCCGCGCCGCCGGCCGCGGCCGCCGCGGCGGCCGCGTCGCGGGGGGTGGCCCGCCGCCGCCGCCGCCGCCGCCGCCGCCGCCGCCGCCGCCGCCGCCGCCGCCGCCGCCGCCGCCCGTCAGCGCGCCCATCACGCGGGTGAACATGGCGGTCCGCCCGCGGCGCGCCGACGCGCCAAGGCGTACACGCTGAGGGGGGGGGGGGCGGGTGACGCGGCGGGCCACGCGCGTGCCGGTGACGGCAGTGGGCGGGACCGGCGCGGGGCAACGCGGCGGCGGGGGCTGGAGCGCCGGCCGCCCCGCGGCGGGGATGCACACGGGGGCGGGGGGGGCGCAGCAGCGACGGGCCGCGGCCGCGACGGGCGCGCCGGCCGGCCGCGGCGGCAGCAGACCGGCGCTGCTGCGCCGGCGGCCACCCCGCCGCCGTCGGCGCGGCGGTGGGCGCGCGGCGGTGGTGGATCGACGGCCGCCTCTGGGCGCGCGTGACGCGGCGGCGGCACACGCCCGACCGGCCGTGTCGGTGGGGCGCGGGCGGCGGCGGCGGCAGCCGCCACCGCCGTTTAAAGGTTTGTAACGGCGCGCCCGCGGGGCGGTCGCGCAACGCCAGACGGGACGCTTTACAGTCCAAGCATTGCTGTCCACCAATCAGCCGGCCGCGGGCGCGGCCACCGTCGGGCCGGGTCGCCACCTCGCACACGGCACGGTCCGCCGCCCGTCTCGCTCTGCCTGGACGACGGCGGGAGTCCCCAGCCCGTCCCGCCCCCGACGGCGCCGACCGGCGCCGACCACAGGCCGGCACTTGCCAGCCGCGGCGCCCGCAGCGCCGCCGCATGGCTGTGCCGCCGCCCCCGGCGGTGGCGGCGTCCGATGGCAGCGCGGGGGGACGGGGGACGCCGCGCTCCCACCAAGGGGGGGGGGAAAACCAAAACGCGCCCAGTTCCAGGGGGACCCCGCGCTGCCGGGGGCGACCGCGCCGGCCCAGCGCGGGCTGTCCGCCACGCCCGCCGCCCGATTGTCAGGGGAAAGCCGCGTTGCACGGGGCGTCCCGCCCATGGGAAAAACAAACGACGGGTCCCCTACGCGCGCCGCAGACGCCGCCGCGTCACGCGCGGCGCCCCCCTGCCCGCCCCTGGCGGCCACGCAGCACACCCCGTGGCGCCTCCTCTGTCCGCGTGAGGCTGGCAAGCCCCGCGGGTCCCACCTCGCGCTGCTCCCCGGCCGCCCCGGCCAACCCTTCCCCCGCCTCCCCCCCCCGGCCGCCGCCGCCGCAGCCGCCGCCGCCGCCGCCGCCGCCGCCTCCCGCTCCTGCTTGGCCTTGAACGCGCGGACGCGCTCGCCAACGACACTCTTGACCCGCGCCATGCTCTTCTTCACCTTTACCAGCGACGACGCGACGCGGACGGGGTGCCGCCGGGCGCCGCGGCACCACTCGGCGGTCGTGTCGAGCGCCGCCCGCTCCCGCAGCAGCACGTACCAGAGGGTGTGGAGGTCGGCGTAGGATTTGAGGCGCAGCTCCCCGGCGCGCCACGCGCGGCCGACGGGCTCCCCCGGGTTGGGGGGGAGGAACGCCGCCACCGCCGCCGCGTTGGCCGCCGCCGTCGCGCGGCCGGGGACGGGGCGGGACTTGGTGTGGTAGGGGGTGCGCCGCCGGGGCGGGCGGGGGGGGGGGCGCCAGCCGGTGGGGGGGGCGGGTGGCATCAGTAGGGGGTGCGGTGGTGGTGGTGGCGCCCGAGGGGGTCGCCGTCGCGGTGGCGGAGGCGGGAGCGGCGGAGGGGGGGGGACGCCGCCGGCCGTGTCCGTGGCCAGCTGCCGGATCAGACGCGCCGACGGCGCTGTGACGCCGGCCTTCCACCGGGACAACATGGTGATACCTCGTTCGATGAAGCACAGTGGCGTGTAGGGCGTTTCTGCAGCCGTAGACAATCGAGAGGCTGGATGATGAAGTGCTCGGGCAAGACGGCGCGCGTCGCAGCGTCGTCACCGGCGACCAAGACGAAGACACTCAGATCCAGACAATGTGTCGTAAATGGAATTCGAGTACCAAGTTCATCTCGGAATCCATTTATAGAGTAACTGCGCAGCTCGTACGCAAACAATTCCACCACCACCAATCCTCCCGCGCTCCCGTCAGCCGTCTGCCCGCTCCCCCCCCGCTTGCTTGCCGCTGCGTCTTGGGGCGAAGCTGCCGCCGCCACGGTCGCTCATTATCTGGGCGCTCGCCCGCCCCGCTGACGGCTGTCATGACCTCTGATGCAGCTTCTTGGCAGGCGGGCGCGTGAGCGGAGGGGGTGAGATGGGGGGCGAGGGGGGGGAGAGGGGAAAGTGCGAGGGGGGGACGTTTGGGGAGAGGGGAGGGCGCGCGCCACGGCGCGCCGGCCGTTGCTGACGAGGGGGGGAGCCCGCCCCGCTGCCCGCGGCGGGTCCCCCCACCTCGTGAATGGGCCTGCTGTCGCAGGCGCTCTTTCGGCAAGGGGCAAGCCCGGCGGAGTGGAGGGAGGAACGCCGCGGTCCGCGTCGTCGGGACCGTGCCTACCTCCCGCCGACCCCGCTGGTCGTGCGGCGCCGTCCTCTCCCCCGCCCGTTTTTCTCGGCGTTCCGCCAAGGTGCCCAGGGGAGGAGGAGGAGAGGGGGGTGCGGGATTGAGGCGACGGCTGGACCCGCGACACGGCCCGAGGCTCCCGTGGTGGCCCGTGTCCGCTTGTGCGGGCCGCACAGGCGGTGTCGGGGCAGATGGCCAGCGGCGGACCCCCCCCAGGGGCGCCGCCTGTGGCGGGCCCCGGTGAAGCCGCGGGCGTTGCTGCCGTCGCCGGCGTGGACGGCGGTGGCGGTGGTGGTGGCGGTGGTGACGGGGCTGACGGCAGCGGCGGCGGCGGCGGCGGCGGCGGCGGCGGCCGCCACTGGCCCGCGACGATGCGGAAGAAGCTGGCACTCCCGCGGCCGGTGCGGCTGTCTGCCGACTCGGCGGCGGCAACGGCGGGCGCGGCGGGCGGCGCCGACGCGACGACCGCCGCGCGGCCGCCCGCCACGCGCCCATCCCCGTCGCCGCTGCTGCCGGCGGGATCGGCCGCGTCGACGCCGTCCGAGGTGGTTGCCGAGCCGGCGGCCGCACCGGGCGCGCCGCCCGACGCGGCGGCGGAGGCGGCGCCAGCCGCCACGAGGTTTGGTGCCGAGTCCCCCCGGCGGGGCTCGGCCATATCGGGCACGCTGCCCGTGCCGGCGGCGGCGGCGGCGGCGGAGGCCGAGCCGCCCAAGCCAAAGATGCTCAAGCGGTTCACCAAGACGTCCAGCCTGCTCCACGGCCGGCCCGACGCGGTCCACCACGGGAGCGGCGATGGTGGCGGCGGCGGCGGCGGCGGCGGTGGCGGCGGCCGCGAGCCGCGCAACAAGCTCGGCCGGCGGCGGTCGCTGACGCTGGACCGCGCGTTTGAGGGCGTATTCAGCAGCGGCGGCAAGTCGGCGGCGGACACGCCGACGCGCGGCGCGGCGGGGGCGCGGAAGCACAGCCCCAAGGTGCTGCTCGCGTCGGCGGCGGCGGTGCTCAACCGGACGCACTCGGCACGGAAAAAGGAAGCGGCGGTCGCGGCCGCCGCCGCCGCGACGGCCGCGGCTGGCACCACGGGGGGGGGGGCGCCCAAGGAGGTGGGGCTGCTGACGGGCAGCGCCCTCACGCCGGACAGCGGCGGTGCAAGAAGTGGTGACAACGAACCGGGAGAAGGCGGCAGCGGCTTGCGCCCCAGCAGCGGTGGCGTCGGCGGCGGCGGCGGCGTCGGCGGCGGTGGTGGCGGCGGCGGCGACGTGATTGGGGTGGTGGACCTGGACTTTTTTGGCAGCCCGTCGACGCCGGAGTCCCCCGTCCTGGACGCACCACCGCCGACGATGGCGTGGGCAGAGGCGGCGGCGGAGAGGGGCGACGACGCGGCGCGCGGACCCGAGGGCATCCAGGAGGACCTGTGCAACCCAAAGGTGGACGCCCCAGAGGGGGCGCCCATCGAGGCGCGGCTGGAGATGTGGGAGATGCGAGCGCAGCAATAGAAGGGGGGGTGGGGGGGAGGGTTGTGAGGGGGGGGGGGGGGGGGGGTCGACGTACGGGGAAACCCCCGCCCCGGGGAGGCGCCCATGTACGAGCATATGGTGGTGGCAAGGATCATTTGCAGGTCAGACGGGTGTGCACTTGGGGTATAGGCGGGGGTGGCGCGGTCCTGCTGGCAGGCTTCCGCGGGGCTTTCATGGGGTGGCGGCGGGGGTAACTTTTCGCGACGTATCAGCGGTGGTGGGGGCGCGAAACGGAGGCGCGGTCTGGGGTTGCCGCGGGGTCGTCGCGGTGATACACAGGGGTGGACGCTACCACTGCCGGGGTCAGGCAGCCACGCGTACGCGGGCCACCCTGGATAACTGGAGCCGCTCGCCACGCCCCCATCCCCGGTCAGAGGCTACGTTCTGCTCCTGGTCGGCGTCGGCGCCGTTGCGGCGGGGGGAGACATCAAAGGCAGCGCACGGAGTGCTGACCACGTGGGCCTGTAGCCGGCATCTAGACGCTCCGCGATAGGGAAGCGCCGGTGAGGCAGGAAGGGGCGGGGGGGCGCGCGGCCGACGGTACACACCTCGCCGTAGGCATCTCTCATACACCTCTCTGTTTGGCACATGGCACGTGGCAATTCGAACAAAGAGAAAGTACAATAGCTTTCAAATATTCTTCAGCACTTCTTGTGGTGGAAGTCACAATGGAATCCGATTGGTCGATGAGGGAAACTGGCTCGTGTCGACTCGTGTGTGGTGGTCGGCCAGCTCATCAGCTGGTGGTGGAAGGACCTCGTCTTGTTGCAAGGACCGCAAGCCCTCCCCAATCTGGCCACTTTTTAGTGGCTCAGAGGACGCCCGAGATTGCGTGCCCGCCGCTGCTGGTTGGCGGCAGACGCCGCCGACCCCAGCAGCCGAGACGGGTGGTTGACGGTGATCTCGGCAACCTCGGCGGCCGCCGCGGCCACCGCCGCATCCGCCGCCACGCCGGTGGCCAGCGTCGCGGCCGGGCTGTCGGCGGCGTGGAGCGGCCGTCGGCGACCTCTGCTGCTCGGCCGTCCACCCGCGCACACGCACCACCCGTCCGCTTTGCCCTGTCGCCGTCGACGCCGCTCGGATTGCACGCCCGCCGCGTCCGTCAAGCGCGCTACTTGACCACCCCGCGTCGCGCCCGGCCGTGTACGACCAGCTGTGTGCACGGCAGCCCGCATCCTTCACACCAGCTCCGTCATTCCGCGGCACCACCCCTCCTCCTCTCCGTGTGCTCACCGGGAAGCCATCCGTTTCTGCTTCCCCCTTGCTTCCCCTCCCGTGCTGGCTCTTCCGCGTACACCTTTTCCCCTCTGGTAGCTCACCCGTCTGTCTCCCCGTCCCCCCCCCCCCCCCCACCATGGCTCCTCCGTGTGCGCCACCCCCATCGTCCCCGTCGCCCGCCTTTGCCGCCACCCGCCTGCGTCTACCTGGCGCGCAGGTCTTTGCCGCCCTCCGGGGCTCCCTCGCCGGCCACCCCCCCGTGGCCACCGTCGCCGCAACCGCCACGCCCCTGTCGGCACGGGCGGCAGCAACGGCGGGCGCGACGACCACCGCCGCTGCTGCCGCGGCGGCGCTGCCGGTGGTGGTCATGGCCGGCCGCGCGACGGCCGCCGACGAGGAGCAGGTCGTGCGGCTGGTGCTGGACCTCCCAGGACGGTTTGTCGGGTGAGCAGCGCCCCACGCTATGGGCAGCAGACGGTTGCTGTGGGGCGGTGGGGGACGGGGATGGGGGAGGGTAGGTCACTCTTGTGTTGTGGATTGGAGGGCGCGGGTGCGCGCCCCGCTGGGTTTTGCGTATATCTTTGTTGATGGTTTGCGTGTGCTGCGGCTGGCGGCAGGCTCGCGGATGACTGTCGTCTGGCGAGCGGACGGGGGCGGCTCGCCTAAGCGAGCCGGTCGGTGTGGCCGCCCTGGTAGCTGGCGGCTTCGGGCCGCGGTGGTGGTCATCGAGAGGGGCCAGTCCGACCTGATGTGCCGTTAGCCCCGGCCGCCACGTCAGCCACGAGCAGCGGCGTCACGGTGACGTCTACCGTGGCAGAGGTGTCATGATGGCGACTGCCGGGGAAGGAGGCGTCATGATGGCGAGGGCCGGGGAAGGAGGCGTCCAGGCGATGTTGGCCTGGCCACGAGCCACCCATCCAGCCTCGGCTGTGGTGTGGTTATGCCGGCTGCCCGACGGGTGCGTTGCCGTTGTGTAGTGCTCACACAGGGGTGGCTGGTCGCCTGACCGGCGCGGACGACAGCCGGAAGGAGGAGAGCTAGCAGGAAGGAGAGCTAGGCGCCCGTCGTGAGGGACTGGCCACTGGCGGCGGCGCCCACCTCGTCTTGCTGCGTGTTGGGCTGTGTACGTGGGTGGCCACGTCGCGGGTGTGCGGGGGCTCGGCATGTTTTGTTGTTGTACATAAATGGGGAGTGACTTGTTCTTTGCATCCTTCTGGGCGAGTCACGGCGGGTGCGGGGGTGGCGCCGACGGACCGCCCCCAGCCATGACGGCTCGGCCACAGCCAGCCGGGTGGAGGTCCTCCCCCAATGTCCGCCATGTGAGGCTGGCCCATGGGGGTGTGTGTCTGTGTTGTTGGGGTGTCGCCCTCTCCCACCAATGTGGCGGAAGAGAACAGGGCGGCCGCCAGAACCCAATTCCGCCGCCGCCGCTGCTGCCGTCGCCGCTGTCGCTGCCGCCGCGACCGCCGCTGTCATCGCCGTCGACGTCCAGCACGCGGTGCTGCACCACCACACATGCGTGGCCGAGTTGCTGCCCTTGGCGGAGCCGCGCGCGCCCTCGACTTGGCGAAAGACCTTTCACATTTTTCGCACACGTGTCTTGTCCACGATCTGCGCGACACGTCGTGGCCTTGTGTCTGGGAACACGATGTGTCGACAAGATTTTGGAAGGGTTCACGAGCAGACCAAGTGTAATGCATGATTTGACCGAAGGAGCTGGAGCCTGGAGTGCCCCCTCGTCAGGACGCGCTACTGTCCGAGAGCGCCCGTCGAAACCCTATTTCTCCCCACCATCCCAAGCGAGAACAGCGCCCGTCGCGCGCCCGTTTGATGTGCCTTTTCGACGCCGCATTCGTGCGCCCCCGGGGGGGTACGCTGCGGCCCTCAGACAGAGGCGCCCGTCCGTGCGGCCGGTCGAGCCTCGCTTGGCCACGCTGGCCGCACCCACGGAACACCGGGTGAACCCACCTGCGCTGCTCAATACGACAACGTTGGGCGCCTCCGTGGGAGGTTAACAGCTTTGCAACGAGAACCGTGCACGCACCCCTCGGCGGCGCGCCCAAACGGCCCCCCTTCTCCCCCCGCCCGCCCGCTCGCGCGCCCAGTTGGGGGCCTGCTGCCAGTTGAGTCCCGGGTCTGACACATTGGGCGCGTGCCGCCGGAGAGCCGGAGGCTTTCCACTCCCTCCCCGCGGGCCAGTACGGCGGACGCTGCCAGCGTATATCGGTGTATTGGGTAGGCGTGGGCGGCAACGGTCATCGGTGGGGAGTGGGCAGCGGACAGGGGTGGTAGGCGCGCCACCCAGGTGGGCCAACCCCAGCGACCGTCAGGACTTGTTCCCGCCATGGGCGGCCGATCCCCGAGTAGCGGCACCCGTCAAAGGGGATCGGGAAGGGGCGCCTCTGGGGGGAACCGTCACCGCTTGCATGCCCGCCTGTGCCGCCCTGCGCTGTACTCGAGACGCGCGCCATACTCGGCTCGCTGGGAGCGCACGCGCGAAATCCGCGGCAGCCCAAGCAGTGGGAGCCCGTCAGAGGGTTCTGGCCTGCCACGGGCTGTGTGCGCCAGCCGCTGCCGCGGTGCGGGCGCACTTCGAGCGGTTACGGTGGGGTGACGACCTATAAATGCTCATGGCGAGCCAACGCCACACCTCTCCCCACCAGCATCCCAGCACCAGCCCACTTACCTTCTCAGCCACAGTCCCCACTCCCACAACCGCCTCGCTATCTCCAACTCCCGGTCATCCCGCTAACCACCAACACCGACCCGATCCGCCCACCATGGCCAACTCGTTTGCCAAGCGGGTGCTTGCCGCTGGGGCGCTGGCGCTGGCCACGGCGCTCGCATGCGCCCCCGCCGACGCCCAGAAGGGCTGCCACGGCCATGCCGTCTACAAGGTGACGTTCCACTTCAAGTGGTCCGCCAAGACCCACCGCACCTACCCACAGGGCGGCCACTTCTCGCCACCCACCGTGGCCAGCCACAGCGCCGCCTACCAGATGTGGGCGCCCGGCTCGTTCGCGTCGCAGGGAATCCAGAATGTGGCTGAGACGGGCGACCCCACGGTGCTGCGCGAGCAGCTGGGCGAGTACATGAAGGCGCGCCACGTGGGGAACAGCGCCGGCGCGCGCAAGCCGACGCCCAACGGCACGACCAAGGTGTCGCTGCGTATCAAGGTGGGCGGCCGCACGCCCTACCTGTCGGCCGCGACCATGGCCGCGCCCAGCCCCGACTGGTTCACCGGCTTCCACGGCCTCGACATGTGCGGCCGCCGCGGCTGGCGCAACTGGCGGTCGGGGCCGCTCATCCTCTACGACGCGGGCACCGACTCGGGGCGCCGCCACATGTCAGAGGACAAGAAGACCATGCCGCCGACGACCATCTCGTCGCTGCGGTTTGGGTTCCCAGCGTTTGGGCGCGCCTTTGGGTGGTACTCGGTGCGCCGCATCCGCTAGGGCGATACTGGAGGTAGGAGGCAACATAGGGGAGGACGCGGCGGGTCGGGGAACTTCGTGCTGAGGCTGGGCTGTCGGCCGAGCCCCACTGCGCTCTGATTGTGTCTTGGAACGTAGATGGGTGGCTGTGGCAGTGCGTCTGCACTCGTCTGCAGGCGCTGCATCCATCCAATAAACTTGTGCCCAGGAGGTCGTCCTCGGCCACTCTGCTCTGCACCGCGCGGACACACCAGGAGCGACCATGCAGGCGGACAGCCCCACTAGTGATTCATTCTCGATTGGACTGGCAAACAAAGCGGAGGCGTAGGGGTGGTGCCCTCCGCTCGCTGCTCGGTCAAACGGGCGCGGAAACGCGGGTGGGCGGGAAGGAGGGGGGAGAGAGGCGAACCATGTCGCTGAGCGTACGAGCCGATGCTGGTAGAGGTGCCGCCGCCGCTGCCGCAGCCGCCCAGGGCACCGGCCATGGTCGGCGCGCACCACCCCCGCGCGGCTCAGCCGCAGCGGGTCGTGACGACGGGTGGCGCCGGCGGCGGCAGCAATGGGCGCGGCCGCCGCGGCGTGCGCGCGTGGCGCCGGCCACAGCGGCCGGCGGACGTTGCGGGCCAAGGGCGGCGGGCGACGCGCGCCCGCCGCCGCCCGAGCCGCCAGTCCGCGTTACCCGACGCCGCCGCGGTGGCGGCCGCCACCCGTCGCCGCGTGCAGAAGCCGCCGCCGCCGCCGCCGCCGCTACCGCCGCCGCCATCACCGCTGGCCGCTACCGCCGCCGCGGCCGCCGCCGGCCGCGGCCGCCGGCGCAACCGCCTCCCAGCAGCCGCTGCCGCAGCCCGCGGGCGGGCGGCAACGGGCGGCCGGCTGGTCTCCCGCTCCACCACCACCAGGCGCGTGGCGAGCGGCGGATGGCCGCCCTCCCTCCCCCACACCAGGCACGCGGCGGCGGACGGGGCGGCTGCCGTGCCCAGCGTTCCCTGTGAGGGGTGGCGCGGCGGGAGGGGGTTCCCCTCTTTTGCTCTCGAGGCTGCTTTGGGGTGGGAAACCGGGCGTGTCATTGGGTGAGGCGGCCAAAAGGGGTAAAGATGCACTCTCGAGTGCGTGGCAACTTGGGCACACGTGGCGTCTCGTTTCCAGAACGAGGTGTGTCGCGTCGCCGCACGCACCACAAAGGGGGGGCGTGCGGGGTTGCGTCCCACGGCGTCAGCCGCGTGGCCCCTGCGCCTCGCGCCTGCGCACCACCACCCGCTCTGCCATCCGTGACGAGAGCCGCCCCGCTGCCCCTTCCTCCCCCCCTCTCAAACTCTGCGTCGCGCCCCAACCGCGTGCCACCAATCCCTCTGCCATCCGTGACGAGTTCCGCTCCGTTGCCTCTTGCTCGCCCGTTCCCGCTCCAACGTTACTGCCGTGACGGTGCGACGCACCGGCCACGCGCCTGCCGTCACGATGTTGTCCGAGCGGCAAGTGGAGGTGGTGGTGCGGAAAGCCAATGAAGAGGTCGACCTTCCGTTTGTGTCGTGCGTTATTTTTTGCTTCCTCCTCCTCGTTTTCTTTTTGTGGGTCATGGGGGTGCTGCACGGGTTGTGTAACCTGAGCACGCGTGTGATTTTGACAGATGCAAGGAATCGGCCTGGGCGGCACCTTCTGACTTGTCCAATCTTTCTTCTCCCACCATTACCACCCGTGCGTCTACTTTCCTTCTCACCCCCCCCTCCCCCTTTCTCTCTGTTCTCCTTTTGTTTTTTCTTCTCATGACTCGCCAGGGAGGGCCGCGAGTCCCGATTGATTGCGAAGGTGGTCGAGCGCATCAACCCAGAGCTGGAGCCGTCCCTGCTTCGCGTCATGCCTAAAATCAACGTGGAGATGATTAAACTGTTGCTGGCAGAAGGGATGCCGCTCAAGACGCGGCGGGCGCGGCTGGTCGACCTCGTCCACGAGCAGCTGGCGGAACCGCTGACGGAGGCGCTCAACGAGCGGGTGGACGTGTCGATGTTGCCCGAGCGGGCCGAGGGCAAGGTCATGCGCAAGATTGTGGAGCGGCTCCTTGAAGAGATGGTTGATTGGAGCGTTTCAGAGGTGGATGAGCGGGTGGCTGAGGAGTTGGCAGAGGGCAGCAGCGGACGGCGGCGGAGCTCTGACAGCGACTGAACGCGAAGACGGGGCATTAAAGGGCTTGGACGCAGGGACAAGGCTGCATACGAGGACTGCTTGGTGCGTGGTGCAGCGGGGGGTGTTGACTGGCCTTTGGCATGCACGGACGTATGCTTGTGTTCTTTCCTTAGTGCAGTGCAAATAGGTGTACCCTTGGTTTACTGTCTGGCCGAGACTCGCGCTCGGCAAATGGGCGTTCACTTCGTACGTAGTCGTGGCGGCTCACTCGTGTGCGCGCAGCCATGGGCCAGTAATGGACCTCGTCAGCAGGCGCTGGTGCGTCAAACTCTTCGCCAGGGGCCCTACGCTTCATGTTCGATATTGGGGTGCTACTTGATTACACTCCTCTGATCCGGCCGTTCGCAGCGTCGCGCCGGCGGTGACCGCCGCGACAAACACTGTCGTGCGCGCTCGCGTTGTACGACAGCTCCCGCACCCCGTGCTGTTCGATCCGCCGCTACCTCTGCGCAGCCCCCCCTTCTGGACTACCATCATGGTGGTCACCCACCCGACTACGGGGGACCAGCTCAACATCGGGCTGGACGTGACATCCTTGCCCAGGCTGCGACAGGCCCTCGAGGCTGCCGAGTCTTCTGGTTGCGACTTCGTTCTCGCCCCCCTGGTACACCCCCGGTACGCGCGACCGGTGGAGCTGCCCCCCGCCCCCAGCCTCGATGCGCCGCACCCCCCCCCTATTGTGCGGTCGGACCCGCTGACCCGGTCGGACGTGGAGCTGTCGTCGGCAGAGTGGCAGTCGGGCGTTATCGGCAAGGTGTCCCCCTGGATCAATACCGCCTCCTCTTCGCCGGTGGTTCGTGCTGCGTCTGAGGCGGCGTTTCGGGAGGAAGTGGCGTACGCCGGTCACCTCGGCGTACGGGCGCTTGTGGTGGACGCACCCGCGGGGGGTGGGGTGCGGGGGGCGGGGCTCGCCAACTATGGCCGCTGCGTTGCAAGTGCGCTGGCGTCGGGCATGCAGGTGTGGATTCGGGTGGGCGTCGCGGCCAAGAGCGCCTCCCCTCTGGATGAGTTGGCGGACGTGACCCACCCGGCGGGGTCGGGCGTCGCTGGTGGCGGCGGCGGTGGCGGCACCGTTGGTGGCGTTCGCGGCGCCGACGGGGTACTACTGGGCGGGCGGGCCGGCGGGGGTGGGGCGGGCAGTGCCAGCGTCGAGCCGTGGGCGGTTTGGAACACGGTGCGGACGTTGTGCGACAACCACGCGAACCTGGGGCTTGCGCTGGAGCTGTCGTCTGAACTCCCGTCGCCTGGTGCTCTGGACCGCTGGGCTGCCGAGGCCATTCGTGTAGTCATAATGCCTACCTCCTCGTACGTAACCAACCGGGTCGGATACCCGGTGCTCTCCCGCCGCCACCAGGAGCTCATCAAACTCTTGTTCAAGTATCGCCCGTTCTTTGCGCTGTCGGGGCGACCAGCCGCGGTGAAGGGCGGCGACGGCATGCGGCCGTATGTTCAATACTTGGCACATTTGTTTGGTAAGCAGCCGCCCCCGTCCGAGGCCGAGGCTTTTGAGGGGCCGTACTATGACTACTTGCAGGCGCCGCTTCAACCCCTGGCGGACAATCTGGAGTCGGCCACGTACGAGGTGTTTGAGCGAGACCCGGTGAAGTACGAGCGGTACGAGGAGGCAGTGCGACAAGCGCTGCTCCACCGGTCATCAATGGCGTTGACGGCGGCGCTGCCGCCAGACATGAGCGGAGGGCCCACCCCTGCCGAGGCCGCGGCGGCTGCAGCGAATGGAAAGGCCGTCGACGGCTCTGATGGCACCTCCACCGCAGACTCGACCATTGTAGTAATGGTATTGGGTGCCGGTCGGGGTCCGCTGGTGCGCGCCACTCTGCGCGCTTCTGCGTCTTCTCGCATCCCTGTGCGGGTGGTGGCGGTTGAGAAGAACCCCAACGCCATTGTCACCCTGCGCAATGCGGCGCTGGACGACCCGGCCTGGTCGTGCGTGACGGTCGTGTCTGGTGATATGCGCTCCGCGTCATCATCGACAACCGCCCGCGCCGACATTGTGGTGTCGGAGCTGCTGGGCTCCTTTGGTGACAATGAGCTGTCTCCCGAGTGCCTGGACGGGGCGGCGGCGTTGCTCAAGAAGGACGTCATCTCCATCCCTGCATCCTATACCTCCTACCTCGCGCCACTGTCATCGGCACGGCTGCACCGGGAGGTGCGGGGCCTTGGCACCGGTGACTCCCCGTTTGAGACCGCTTACGTAGTGCGCATCCACAAGGGTGTCACCGCCGCGCCGTCGGTACCGGCCCTCACTTTTGTTCATCCCAGCGACGGGGGCAGCAATGAGCGCCACGTGGAGGCCGCATGGGTGGCTGCTGAGACCAACGTCATCCACGGCTTTGCTGGGTACTTTGAGGCGGTACTATTTGGGGATGTGGGCATCAGCATCCGCCCCGAGACGGCTAGCTTGGGCATGTTCAGTTGGTTCCCCATTTACTTTCCGGTCAAGACGCCTGTGCTGGTGGCCAAGGGGGGGACTGTTCGGATGCATTTGTGGAGGCGGGTTGGCGGGGGGCGCGTATGGTACGAGTGGGCGCTTGCAGAGCCAGCGGTGAGTCCGGTGCACAACGTGAGCGGGAGGAGTTACTCGCTCGGTCTGACGACGGGATGAGGCTTGCTAGAGTAGGAGGAGGGACAGGGGTAGCTGGCGAAGAGGGGCCTTGTGTGAAGTGTCTCTGGTCTTCTCTTTCTTTCCGCTTGTTTTTCCCAGATTTTTGTTTTTTTTTATTCTTGTGGGCTTGCACTGACAGCAAGCCTATCCCTTGATCCGTGAGCGACGTCAGTGTAAACATCGAGGGTTGGCGTCTTGGTCAATCGCGGAAGCACAACGATGAGTGTTCGAAGCGCCTTTGTCCGGTCTGCAACCATCTTCGTCCCGTCTGACCAGGACGAGAACTCGACCGGTCACTCAGCAGTCGCCATCTTCCATCCGTCTCCCTTTTCTTTATCCACCTGAAGCTGTTGCCGAGCTGCGCCTGGACTCTTGGCTACACCCCACTATCCGTCCCCGTTTTGGGTGCCGCTGCGGTATCGTGAGTGCCCTCAACCGCGAGTGCTGACCGCCTGTGCGGCCGCCCTTCCGTGTCCTCGCTCCTTTCCTGGTCTGCACCTGGAATACGTTTACCCACCGGCTCGGATATCCACTTTGCGCTCGCTCTGCTGAGCGGGTGTGCCCGTAAGCCAGCCAATTGGCCATTATGGGGGGAGGGGAGGAAGAAGTGCCGACGACCTTGTTACGGGACAAGCACATTGAGTACATTCTGTCTTTACAAGATGTATGGTTCCTTGTGGCGGCCGCGGGACCTCCTTCACCGATTCCTACGCGCGGTTTGCAGCCGTGGCGTGCTTGTGTTTGCGTGTGGGAACTGTGTTGTGACCGGCATGGCCGGTTGCTGAGTGAGCGTGTTCTGATACACATGACGCTTTGCCTATTGGTCCTGACACCTTCTCTCTACTTTCCCTTCTCCGTGTGCTCTGCTGTGCTCCGTTTTGCTTGAGAGTGGCGTAGAAGCAGGACTCTCCAGAGATGCTGTTTGCTGACCACCGCCGCCTGTCTGGTGTGTACTGGGCGGTAAGCGCGCTAGACTTGTTGGGCGCGCGGGACCGGCTGGATAAGGAAGCTATCGTTAGTTATGTGATGAACTGCTACCGGGAGGAGGAAGGTACGCGCGAGTGACGTGTTTCTTGGTGGGCAGCATGCCGATGCATCTCTCTGGGAGCTTCTATGCTGAACATCCTCTCCTGGTTTCTTATTGCTGACACTTTGGTGTGGTGGGGCGTGCGTCTCATCCGGTCGGGTCTCGATGCTGTCGTGTTGTTCCGGGTTACTGACGCGTGGCCGTGGTCGTGGGCTTGTTCTTGTGTTGCACGCTTATCATGTCTTGTGTGTGGTTGACAGGCGGCTTTGGGGGACATGTGGACCAAGATGCGCACATCCTCTATACCTTGAGTGCGCTTCAGGTTCTGGTTATGTATGACGCATTGAACCGGGTGGACGTAGACGCTGTCAGTCGCTGTACGTTTGAACGCGATGCGTCCGCTGTTCCAACCTGCATGCGGTCCCGTGTGTGCCCTGCTTGTGTGGTGGTGTGTGCTGTTTCCTCCTTGGGTTTGCAACACTCTGACAAAAATGAGCCGCTGCTTCACTGCTGCGTTCACTTTGCGCATCGTCCTTACCTTTGTATCCTTTCTCCTCTTTGCTGCCCTACTATTTGCAGTCGTTGGCTCCCTGCAGCTGCCCGACGGGTCTTTCATGGGCTCTCCCACCTCCCCTGAGGTCGACACTCGCTTCTCCTACTGTGCAATCCTGTCCGCCACCCTACTCAACCGTCGTTCTGTCCTTGACCTCCCGGCCGCAGGCGCCTTTCTCGCTTCGTGTACCAACTTTGACGGCGGGTACGGCTGCATCCCCGACGCCGAGTCCCACGCCGGCCAGATCTTTTGCGTGCTTGCTGCGCTGGCGCTGCTCGGTACGCCTACTCCCCCCGCGGCGGCGGCGCTGTGTGAGTGGCTAGCCTCTCGCCAACTCCCCTGTGGGGGCCTGAACGGGCGGCCGGACAAGAAGGAGGACGTGTGCTATTCATGGTGGGTTGTGGCCAGCCTCTCCATCCTCGGTCATGTGGGGTGGATTGACGCCGCCGCGCTACAACGGTTCGTGCTTGGCTGTCAAGACCCCGACGCCGGGGGGGTGGCGGACCGGGTGGGTGACCTTCCTGACGTCTTCCACACCTTCTTCGGGCTTGCTGCCCTGGACCTGCTGGGCGTGGGCGGACTTGGTGGCTCGGGGGGGGGGGTGGACCCAGTGTTTGCGCTGCCCCGCCAAGTGGTGGGACGGCTGCCCGCCGCGCGGGACCTCGGCTGGGGCGCGGATGGGCGGGCACCGGCATCGGGCGGGGGCGGGGGCACCGCTACCGCAGCCGTGGTGCCAACGCCAGCTGCGTAGGTGCTGGCGGAAGGCGTGCGTCGCGCGTGCGCTGATGGCAGCTGTGTCGGGGATTGTGTGACACCATGCTCGTTCACGTGTCACTTTGGAGCGCACCCTCACCCCCGCGCGCGTTGCACTCGGTCCACTGTAGCGCGACACACACGGTATGGCGGGGAAGACAAGCGCGTATGTTCGACGGCCATGCTTGACCACCATGAAGGAAGAGCTCTTTGTGTGGATGGGGCCGGCACAGTGCTCTACCCCCTATGGGTTGGTCAAGTGCTCTACGCCCGTGGTCTATAGAAGTGCATCCTATCGGCATCCACTATACATAGTATGGGGGATGCACGTACAGAGCTGTGGTCGTCTTTACGAAAGGTCCCCCCTCTCTTGGCTTCCTTCCTATGCTCGATGTTTTTGCGGCACACTCGAGGGAGGGGCGTACCTTTACGCGTGGCACCTCAACTTTCGGGCGGGCCCGTGCGGACACGACGAAAATCTCCTCGTCGGCCACGGTCGTGCGGCACCGCCCCGCCGCCGCCGTGCGGCGTGCCCTACGCAACGCGCGCGGTTTCGGCTGCCGCACGACCCACCACCCGACAGTGGCTCGCGCGGGCAGCAGAAGGGGAGCACGCCCATCTTGGCGGCGGCGCGTGGCGCACCCAACTGTGACAGGCGACCGCGGTCAGGGCCAGCTGGTGGCTCACCCATGGTCTGCGGGTGCTGTGGGCGGGTGCCGGGGTGGCGACCAGCCAGACGAAATCGTGCCGCCAGGCAGACAGGACGCGCGAGCGCCACCGCATGGGAGCGCCACGGCCGTCGGGCGAGGCCCCGTCCGCCAGCCAGTGGGCGGTGCCCAGCGGGGGCGGTCCGGGCTACGTAGGCGCCGCCATCCACCGCCAAGTGTATTCTGCGCGCGGAGAGGGCCCTGATACTTGAAAGTAGCGCCACTTGGCTGGCAGCCCCCCCCTCATCCTCGGCGCACGGCACGCTCCCACCGATGCGCCCTCCCCGCTCGCCCCAAAGACCCCCCAATCCGGCGCCGCCCGCGCCCTTCCGCGAGTGCCAGCGGTTTCAGCCGTCGCATCCCTGGTGGGGGCCCGCTGGCGCGAGCGCCGGGACGGGTAGGCCGGCATCCGGCCGCGACACCTCGACTCCAGTCGGGGCCGCTCTGCGCCAGCGTCCCCGCGTTGACGGACCCCCTTTGGCGGTCCGTGTCCCACATCCCCACCGCGCCACAGCCCTGAGGGTCGGCCCCGCGTGCAATCCCCGGCCGCGGGTGCCCTCCCGTGCCCGCGAGTGCGCCGTACGCCACCGCGGCGCGCGCGCGCGTGCGCGCGTGCACGCGGCGGGCGGGCGGGTGGGTCGCGACGGGCCGAGGCGGTGCGACGCCCCCGCTGCTCCCGCCCGGCCGACGACCGGTTTGTGGTGCGCGGCGGTGGGTGGGACGGAAGCAGGAGAGTGGGCGGGGGGTAGAGGAGGGAGCGCGCGGTGGACCCGTGGGGCTTTGCTTCATCGTCTGTTGGCGGGCGGACGAGTTGCCAAGGGCGCACTCCGCCGTTACGCGAGGGCATTGTTTGGCCATCCTGACCAAGACGGCGTGGCGCCACTGGCACTTGTGCAATGGGCGCCGCCCCGTCGTTACCCGCGGCGTGGGCGACCGACGCCCCCAGCCGGCCACCCACCTACACCCTCGACGGCGACGTGCTGCGGCGAGATGCTCCGCCGCCTGGGGCCCATGACGGGTCGATGGCGGTGGCGGCGGCAGTAGCGGCAGCGGCGGCGGCGACACCCGCCACGTACGAGCTGGTGTGGATCCCGCGACGGGACCTGCCCGTCCTCCGCCGCCATGAGGTGGACCGCCCGGCGGCGGTCGGACGCTCTGGCTCGCGCGGCGGTGGCGGTGACGACGCGCGCGTGGCTGCTGTGGACCCGGCCACGAGCCGCCTGCCCGCCATTTTGGTGCGTGGTGGTGGCCGCCGAGCAGGCGGTATTGTGCTGCTGCTGGCGCACGGGGACGGGGAGGACTTGGGCGACGTCGCTGGGCAGGCAGAGCGCCTGGCGGCCGCCCTGCGGGTAGACGTGCTGGCTTATGAGCTCAGTGGCTGGGGGCGGGCACCGGTAGTTGGTCTGGCCGCCGCCCAGGGGGGGGCGGCTGCTGCCGGCGCCGGCGGGGTGGACCGTGATGGCCTGGACGGGAGCACCGATGAGGACGAACACGCGGATGATGCCGAGACGCCCCTTCACCCTGCCCGTGCCCGCCGCCCGCCATCGGCGGCCACGCTCGCCGCCGACGCGCGTGCGGCCTACGCGTACGCCACCACCCGCCTGGGTGGCCGCGGCGGCTCGGCCGTCCGGCGGGTAGTGGCGGTTGGGCGTGGTGCTGGCGCGCTGGCCGCCGCCGGCCTGGCGGCCACGCCTGGCGTGCGCCTCGCGGGGCTGGTGCTCGCCTCCCCACCGCCGGCGGCGGTCGCGGCTGCCACCAACGCGGCCGCGCCGCCGCTGTGGGGCGGAGCAGGCGCGCCGCCGGGGCGGCGGGTGGCCGCCCCGACGGCGCCGCCCGTGTGTCCAGTGCTGGTCGTGCACGATCGGGGAGACGATGCCGTGCCACTAGACGCAGACGCGTTGCGGAGAGCCACGAAGCTCCCCGGCCGACCGGGCCGCCCGCCCGCCCTTGGACTGTCGGGGCGGGGGGGGGGGCGGCGGCCGCCGCCGCCGCTGCCCACGCGGCTACCGCGGCCACGGCCGCCGCGGCGGCGGCAGCGAGCGCCGCCTCAGCCGCGGCAACGGTCGCGGGCGCGGGCGGCTTGGCAGCTCCGTCCGTGGTGGCCCACCTGCGTCGCTTCCTTCGCTCCCTGCGCTATCGTCGGATATCCGCTGAGCCGGGCACTTCGTTTTGCACGTCGACGGTGACCGCGTCCGCCGCGGCTGGCGCGCCCAGCCGCACCGTCGTGTCGGTGCCATCCATGTTGTCGGCCGCGGCGGCTGTGACTTCCGCACCAGGTGTCGCGTTCCCAACGTCTGAATGGGAGGACAGCTCCGCCTGGGACAGTCGCCGCGTGTCTATGATGACAGGAGGGGAGCGGCGGTCGAGCGCTGCCTGGGACAGCCGCCGCTCGTCGGCGGTGGGGGGGGGGGAGCCGCTGTCAGGCACCGTCTTTTCGGTAGGCTCATCCGCGGGCGGGTGGCTCGCCCATGGGGGGGGCGCCGGTGGCGGTGCTGGCTGGGAGGGCACCACGGGTGGCGGCCGCGGTGGCACTGAAGGCGGTGGCGGCGGCGGTTGGGGGGATCATGTCGCTGATGACTCCTCTTCGTCTGACGCGGACAGCACGGAAGCGGGCTTTGAGGACGATGATGACGCGCTGCTTGGCGGTGGCGGCGGTGTCGGTGGCGTTGATCATGTCGATGTCCATGATTCCAGTCTCGCCGCCATCAGCCCTGGACTCCCCCGCCTCCCCCGCGCTCAGCGGCAGCCACCGTTGCTCAGCGTCAGCGGCAGTCTTGGATGTGGCAGTGGCCCGCTGAGCGAGTGGGGCATGGGCGGCGGGGATGGCATTGTAGCCCTGGTGTTTGCCACTATTGTCGATGCGGCATCGCATTACGCTCTGGTTGTCGGGGGGTCGAGCGAGGGTGTGCGGGACAGGTCAGGCGAGGCCGCCCCAGCATCCCTACCACTGCCGCGATCTACTCATGCCACCCGTGCGCGAGCAGCTGGGACAATGGCGGAGGCGGCAGCAGCCGCTGACCGCATAGGCTCCTCGCGGTCGACGCGAGAGCGCCTGTCGGGGAGTCGCGGACGGCCATTGTCAGGAGCGGGAGCGCTGTGGACGCGGCCGATTGCGACTCCGCCACCCGTGTCACCGCCTTCGCCAGCGGTGGCAGTGGAGACGTACCCCGCCGAGGCTTTTCCAGGCGGGGCGGCCCAAGCACGTCCGTCGGCGGGCGCGACGACGGCGGCAGCCAAGGCGGCCGCCGCCGCCGCTGCCGCTGCTGCTGCTGCTTCGGCTCTCGGACCGATGGACAGCTTCAACGATATTGGCGCAACGTCCGTGTCGACGCTGCCGTCTGTGGAGGATGCCCCGCCTCTTCAGCCCCCGCTTGTTCCGCCGTCGGTGCCACGACCCGCGCCACTTCCGGTGACCGCTGCGGCAGCGGCGCCCGCAGTGCCAACGTGGCACGCGCCTCCTGTGGCGCCCGCGACGCGCGGCACTGCGAACTGCTTGCCGAGCCCGTTCATCACGATGGCCATTCCTCCCGGCGTCACACCAGCGCACGTGAATCCCGTGACTGGCGCGCGCGTGGCGGGTGCAGTGGTGGTTGCGGTCTCATCAACGGTGCCACCGGGGGGCCGCTATGGCGCAACGTCCCCGCACGACGTGCCTTCGCCTGCGGCAGCGGTGGTGCCCGTCTTGCCGGCCGCGTCGGCCGACACGACTGCGTCTCCCAATAGTGGTAGCGACCACCAGGTGTCCAACAGCAAGGTGTACAACTTTATGCTGCTCGATGAGGGCTGCTGGCCGACGTCGGCGGCGGGGACATCTGCAGCCAACTCGTCTCACGGCCGCCGTCGCCGCCGCCGCCGCCGCAGCGGCGTCACTGTTACGTCCCCGACAGCTTCAGTAAGCACTACAGCAACGGGCACGGAAGATGCTGGGACGTCAATGGAGGGGGTAGATGCGGGAGGGTCCCCTCATCTGCGCGCCGTCCCTGGCGCGGCGTCACCTGATTCGATTCGGGAGGCACCACCGCTTTCCACTCGAGTCCTCCCGCCGCCCGACTCTCTCTTCGCTTCCTTTGCGGGGAAGAGTGGCACCGCCACTGTTGCATCGGGGCCCCCACGCCCGCTTCGCCCGAAGGCGTTGATAGGCAATGGCGAAAGCGTCAGCGGCACGACAAGAGAAGGCGGCTCGGTGACCCCGCAGGTGGCGCCGTTGACGACCGTTGGGGGAGCAGCGGGAGCGGCTCGAGCGTCGGACTCTCCGCCCACACCGCCCCCTAGATCACCCGGAGGGCATGCGATGCCATCGTCGCCGTTGCTCGCGGCAGCGGACGGCCACGACGGCGATGTCTCCGATGAGCAGTTGACAGCAGCGTCGGTGGCGGCAGTGCAAGACAGCCTGCGGGCAGCCTACGCGGCCCGCGACGATTTTTTCTCGCCTGACCACATTGACGTGTCGTCCTCGGCCGATGAAGATGACAACATCTCTGACTTTGCTGATGGCACACCGAAGACACCGACGGCAGGGGCGGTGGCTGCTGTGGCGGCGGCAGCCGCAGCTGCGGCCGCGCCCCCAAAGCCGGGCATGCCACGGGTGGCGGCCGGCAGTTCCACCGTCGTCGACACTGCCGACGCTGTCGCGGACGCAGCCACTCATGAGGCTGTTGATGTGCTTTGGACGCAAGGCGACGCATCATTCAATGGAAACGGAGGCTCGCGCGTCCAGCGGGCGCTGTCTGCTTCACCGTCTTTTCCGCAGTCGCCTCCTAGCGGGTCAATAGGAGGCGACGCGCGGTGGCCAACTCGGCAGGATGGGCTCTATGCTGACGACGGGGGTTGCGTGGCTGTTGCTACCCTCGACAGACCGTCACAAGGAGGTGGGAGGGGGGCACGTGCGCGACCAGCGTTGGTTCGTAGCCACTCCTCGGTTGCGTCCCTGTCGGGTTCGCAAGCGCCATCAACGGGGACTTCGTCTACCGCTGGGCAGCCATCCACCACTGGCACCCGCAGCGCTCCTCGTCGTGGGCCGCCCCAGTCGCGTGGGCCCGCTTCGAGGTCAGCGGCGGCTGCCGTCCCCACACCCAACGAAGGTTCGTCCTCCTTGCGACGGCGTGGTCTCCGCTTCCGCCGCCCTCCCGCCGACGCCCGCGCGGCAGCGTCGGTCGCGCCTCCGCCTTCCTCCGCCGCCGACGAGGACCTCCTACCAATGCCCCCCCATTCGGCTGCTCATGCAATGGTCTCTGCTGCCGCGGCAGCAGCGTCCCCAGCAGCAATTGCCGCTGCCGCTCGGGTGCGTGCATCGGCGGGGAGTTTTCCCGCACCTGGTGGTGGCGGCGGGGTCGAAAGTGTTGGCGGCGGCGGCGGCGCGTCGTCAGCGGGCGTTGATGCTGGTGGCATGTCCGACCGGGGGTCCCCTGCCGCGACAGCAGGCGCAAGCGCTGCCACGGCGACGACCGACAAGGCGACGGCGGCGGCAGGGAGCAGCTCGCCGTACCGACGTCTGGCAAATGCTCTCGGCAAGCGCCGCGTCTTCGCTGGGGGGGCGGCACCGGGTGCAGATGGAGCCGCGTCGCCTGTGCGGGCGAGCGTGGACTGGCGGCAGCCGGGGGCGCAGCGCCACAGCGCCGAGGTGTGGCGCCCCGACGTGGTCGACGCCCTCGGCAGTGATGGCGGCGGCAGTCGCCGACCTGCGCCTGGGCCGCAGCGGCAAGCTCCCTGGTTCGGAGCTCCTCCAGGTGCTGCCGCCGACGATTCGTCGAGGCTCCATCGCCTCCACCGGGTGGGTGGTGACGTACCTGGAGCGGGGCCTTCGGCTGCTGCCGCCGGTGTCTACGACCGTGGTGGCGGCGGCAGCGGCCGCGGGGCAGGCGGCCTCTTTTCCCGTCTACGCGGGGTCCGGCGGGGGGGTGGCGGGGGTCGCGGCGGGGCGACCTTCCCCCGAGCAGGGGGCGTGGCGCCTCAGCCGGCTGACGTCGAGTGTGGGGGGGGGTTGTTTCGTCGGCAACGGTGAAGCGGTGAGCCCGTTTGGTGAGGATGGGGATTGGAGAGGGAGGGGCGGAAAGAAGGATGCCTGCTGTACGCTGCTCCGTTTGACTTGGAAGGTGACGCGTCAATTGCTGCGCTGCCCCCTCTCACTGGCAAGGCCGGCTGCGGTGGCGTCTCGTTTAGGGAAGCGGCGGGGGTGGCCTCGCGCGGTGCCGTCGGTGAAGGCGGCGGCCGCAGCGGGGACGGCCGTCTGCGCGCCCCAGATCCCCCGCCGTGCCGCCCAGAACGCGGCCGGCGCCTCGGCGTGGCGCGGCCGTGCAGAGCGCCCGCCCCGGCGGCTGCGGCGCGGAGTGGCGGCGGTGTCGTGACACGGGCGGCGGTGGGCCCGCCCCCCGCCGCCGCGTAGCCGCCGCCGCCGCTGCCGCCGCCGCTGCCGCCGCGGCGATGTGCCGCTACTGGCCGCCGCACGCCCCCCGCCGGCGGCGGCGGTCGACGTTCCCGGCGGGCGCACCAGCCGGCTGCACGCTGGCGGCAGGCGGGCACGTGCTGTCACCGGCAAGGCCTGACCATACCCCATCGGCAGGGGGTCAACCGCTCAGAGGGCCGCGCCGCCGCCACCCGGTGCGGACCCTCCTTCGACCTCGGGGGAGACGCGCCGCCGCCACCAGCACCGAAGACAGAGGGTGGGGGGGAGGGGACGTCGGGGGAGGTACCACGTGGTTGCCCGCAAGCAACCTCTGAAGTCCAAACGCTTATGGGGTGGAGGGGTCACCGCAGGTGGGGGCACTCGGGCGGGGCGGAAGGATGACACACAGGCCGGGGGGGGGGGGGGGGGGCGAAGCTGAGCGGACAGGGCGACCGACGAAGCGTCCCTCCATTCTCAATCACTGTCACTGGAACTACCCTCGGGGCACACCAGTCTCGTGATGGCGTCGACACGAGACCACATCGTAGGCGGTTGCCTCTCTTCGTAAAGGTGAGCAGGCGGGTTTGCTCCGTACCCGCCGGTTGGACCCTCCTGCAGCCGCCATGGTGTCCCACCGTCACCGACCCTTCAGGCCAAGTGCGCCGCCGCCGTGCCCGCCCGCCCTGTCCGCCCAGAGCGGTGGGCTCTGAACGACCCCGAGGGGGGGGCGGTGTGGGCGGAGGGCAACTGCAGCAGGGGCCGAAAGGGCGGGGGTGTGGGGATTCACGGCATCTGGCCAAGGTGCAGAGAGGGCACGCATGGGGTGGAGAGGACACGCCCGTCACCGCTTCCATTGACTCGGACAGAAGTGACCGAAAGGGGAGGGGAGGGGAGGGGGGGGATGCGGGCGGACCCACCGCGGGTCCCCGCGTCCGTGGCGCTCCGCAGCAGCGGGATCATGGCCGCCCCAGCGGCGCGGTGGGCTCCGTGTTCGACCCTTTAGACCGAGCGGGCCGTCACCGTGCCCACCCGCCCTGTCCGAGCAGGGCGGTACGCGTAGCAAGTGGAGCAGCCCAGGGGGCTGAGGGGGAGGGACGCTGGGGGGCAACTGCAGCATGAAGAGAAGGGGTGAGGGTGTAGGGTACGACAGCTTCTCGCTCAAGAGGCCGGGAGCCCGCGCGTGAGGCGCGGAAGCCACGCTCGTCACCGTGTCCATTGACCCCCTCGCCGCCTCAGCGACGTCCCAGCTGCCAACGCGGCGCGCAGCCCGCGCCGAGGGACTGCATGGACGGGCGGCACGGCATCGAGTGCAAAGAAAAAATAGAAGACAAAAAAAAAAACAGAATCCCTTCGCAGCCACGGCCATGGGTCGAGGGGTCGGCCGCCGCCGGCCGTCGCGGTGCGGGGGTGATGGGCGGTTCTTTGGTGGGGAGAGGGAGGCGGGACGGGCGAGAAGGCGTCCGCGATCCATCCAGGCGGCCGCCGCGGGCGGCGTTGGATCGCTGGGCCGGCCACGCAAGAAGGGGGAAGCCGGTAGCGGCGGAGGGTCGTCGCTAACGGCGGGCGGATTGTGCGGGCGGGTGAGCGGGCTGGCGACCGAGCGTGTGGCAGGGGGAGGGAGGTGAGGACGGGCGCGCTGGCAGCAACGCAGAAGTCGATGGCGGTGGGGAGGGCTGGGGGGGGTGTCGGGAATGGAGCTGCCCGAACGACGTATGTGGGTCTTGCCTACCGCCACTGGCGGGCGTGCTGGGGGATGTTTCGAAGGCGGGGACTTGGCGTGCGGGCGCTGACGCCGCCGAGGGGATGGAGCGGAGCTCGACAAACCTCCGAGCTGGCCGCTGGTCGGCGAACCTGGGCCGTATACAGCGCAGCCGCACGTCCGGTTTGCTCAACCACCGGTCGTAGCAGACACACCATCGGTTCCCACTCTCATCGCTGTTTCTCCTCCTCCCGTCGACGCGAGCCCCCCCCTCCCATCTGTCCTTCTCGACCGCTCTACCCCCACCTTCAGACACGATGGCGCCACGTCTGGTTGCGCTTCTTGCGGCGACGGTCATCGCTATCGCCGCTGCCGCGTCGGCGGTGGCAGCGCTCCCGCTCCAGGACTCTATCCCCGTTACGTGCTCCTCGGGCCGCATGCGCGACGCGTGCACCGGCAAGCTCGTCGACACGGACCATGGCAAGACGTACGTGGACGGGTGTGGCAACAGAAAAACCTTCAATACCGACTGTACGGTGGACGTGGTCGACGCGGGGCCCGAGCCGGCGTGCCCGTCCAAGACACATGAAAAGAAACAAAACACAAGCTGAACGTGCGGCACGGCCGCTCACAAGCTGCCAGCACAGACTAGCCGCGGCGGAGCCGCGAACAACGGTAGAGCAGTACAAGCAAAAACAGATAGCTAAAGCATCACTCAGAGCGGCTGATCGCGTCCTCCGCGTATGGGGACGCGTCTCGCTTCTTCACCGCTCCTTGCGGCGCTTTGCAGGTAGAAGCGTCGGCGAGGGGGGAATCGGTACAGAGAAAATAAAAAGGGACGCTTCCGGCCATGCCGGCCGTTGCGCTCTCGCCCGTTTTTTGCGGGCGGCTCGCTCCCATTGCGTCGTCCGGCTCGACCGCCTTCGCCACCCCCACCAAAACGGCGCGCGCGGAGGGGTCGGCAGGCAATGGCCGTTCCGGACAGCAGTAACCGCTGCGGCGAAGCATCTGGTTGCACGGGTGACCACCACCGGCGCACCCGCCGCCTCCGTGTTGGGCGCAGGTCAACCCAACCCAATCGATCATAGAGAACACCGCCTCACCCCCTACGCCTCCCTCGGCAGTTCTCTCTCCCTGCATGCCCTCATGAAAATTCTTCTTCCTGATCCTTCGAAGCCGGCAGTCGCGCATCACGAGACCGCGCTCTCCTCTGTCTCCTGTCTTGGCGACCAGGATGGAGTTGCGACAAGAAAGAGAAAAAAGGCACGCTTTGAAAAAGTGAGGAGAAGGTCAACAATCAAAAACGACCCTGATGCAAAGTAGCTCTTGTCCATGGCACCCCAGGTCGCTGCCGCCACAACGAGCCGCCCTTCCCGCGGGGGCGGCGGCCCAGGGGCGACCGACTGACGCCGCCGTGCGCGGATAGGTCTGAACAGAGAGGCGGACCAAAACTGCACTGCACCGTGCTGTGCTGATTGTGCCCGATCTGGCCAATGGGCGCAGGAGTACGCCAAGCCAATTATATCACCTTTCGTACAGCGAGCCAACGGAGACAAGAATAATCTGGTTCGAGGCGCAACCAGCGCTCCCTGGCCACGTCACTCCCGCGTCCGCCACCATCTGGGGCAACAGTGACAACTGCGCTTGGAGGGGGGCTTGGAAATATTGGCACGAGACGCTCCCCGTTGCCTGCGTGTCCGTCGGGCACAGCTTGTGGCCTGGGCCCGGGGCGGTTCGGGCCCGGACAGGTCAACATCGCTTGCGCGGAGCCGGCTGCCCCCCTCGTGAAGAGCCTGCACCCCGGGACGCCCCCCGCGAGGGTTCCCTTTGGTGGTCACAGCTCTGTCCAATGCGGAGCGGCCGTCGGGTTTGCTTGGCAGCCGCACGACAAGAAAATCGCGCGCATGCAGATTTTTTCCGAGGGTTTCGTCCGGCAACTGCTTTGTACCCCCTTCCCCGCCACCCCCGACGGCGGGACTCGGGACCGCGGCCACGTGGGGCAACGACGTACTGCGGTCAGCGACGCCCGTCTACTGGTGCGTCGCACTCATTGGTGCGGCGGTGGCGGTTTTCTCCTCCATCCATCGCTTTTGATTGGCTCCCCGAAGACGGCCGCGGTCGCGTAGATGCGCCCGACTTGGCGAGCGGCAGGGGGAGCGCACACTGAGGCCACAGCAAGGGGGGCGCCCCGTCAACACTCTGTCATGCAGAATTTGGGCCCGGACGGACAGCAGGGAGGGTCGTGGTCGGTGCTGGGAGGTGCTGGGTCAAGCCACGGAGCCGTCGCTCGGGCCCAGCCCTCTGAGGAAGGTGGTGCGGGGCAGGCTTTCCGCTCTGTGTCTCGGAGGGCCCCAGCAACACCAGCCCGCCACCATCGCAGTTCGGGCCCAACGTCTGTTCGGGCCTGGTCAGTCGATAAGAACGGGGGGAGTGGGCTCCACTTCGAGCGACTGGAACCGCACCAGTACCGTCTCTCGCACAGCCGTTTCCACCGCCACTCCCTTCGGTGACCATCGTCTTCTTCCCGCCAGGTTTCCCCGTCGCCCCCCCTCGCCCCCCCCCCCATCTCTCCCAGCCCTGCTTGCAGGGCAGTCACCTAGTAGGGTGACTTTATACTGGTAGTCGCGCCCTCTCCAGGGGGTCGCCCCATTGCATGGGGGCGCCACCACTCACCACCCCTCCCCCCCGGCGTTGCTGGCCGTTCGGCCGGCTGCCTTCCGGCGTGACTGCTTGTAGCAGCGGTAACTCTCGCCATGGCGCGGAGCAACACTCCGTCCCTGGCGACTGTCTGGGCTGGCGCCCCTGTGGGTCTGACCCGCGGCGGCCGCGCCACCTCTCTCCGCACCTGCCGGCGAATGAGCGCTGGCAGTGGCGGCCTGGCATTTTTGTCACCGTCCCCCTCGTCGTCATCTTCGTCGCCTGGCCGCCGCTCGTGGCGCCGTCGCTCCACTCCCGAGGTGACGAGCATCACGGACGCGTACACGCTGCCCTTCCCGGCGCCACCACCGCCGAGGGAGCTGTCGGTGCCTCCGCTGGAGGCGCTCGCTGCGGGCGCCAACGGCCCGCCACCGCCCATTGTCGTTGCCCCGGCCGTTAATGTGCACGCGCTGGTGTCTGCGCTGTCGGTGGGCGACGAGGAGCGCGACGCGGCGGGCGCGCTGTCGCTGCGCGGCGGCGGCGGCGGCGGCGGCGGCAGCGCCGTGTCGGCCACCGCCCGCCGTCTGGGCGTCGACGGCATGGGCGGGGTGGGCCTCCGCAACATCCCGCACAGCGACAAGCTGGGGCTGTTTGTCAGTCTGTGCTCCCTCCTCGTGTCGGTGCAGGTACTGATGCCCCAGATTTTGTAGCAGCACGCGCTCCTATCGACGCACCTCCGTAGGTCTCCGCGGCGCACGCGGAGCGTCGAGGCTTGGTGCGCCCACGCACGTTGGAGGGGATGGGGGGTGGGGGGGTGGGCAGCGGGCGAACGACGACCTGGCCCCCTTCCTCACTCTTTTTCGCGTCTGGCTCCCGCGTCCGCGGCTGGCGGATAAGAGTTCTTTCTTTTTTGAGATGCCCCATGTACAGTGTTGTGGTGTGGTGTCGGGGAGGGTGGGGTTGTGCTCCTCCGTCCCGGCCACCGGTGCGCTTGATCCCTTGATGGCGTTGTTTGTACCATTCATGGAGGGGGTCGGTGCACCTGTCGATGGGTGGGAGCGGGTGGCTGGGCGTCCATCACAACCCTTTTTTTTCCTACCATCAATTTTGTTGTTCTTTGCTGTCTCCCTCTTCACGTCGAGAGGGCCCCCACCTCCCCTCTGCCACAACGCCGCACGTCTCCCCATCCCCACTTTCCTCACTTCCATGGTTGACAGCCACTACTGCAGAGGAACACGAGATTTGCCCCCTCTCCCCCCGTTTCGATTTATTTCTTTGCCACCTCTGGTCCCGTCAAGAGCGGGGCATACATGCCGCGGCACAGCGCGGCACAAAAAAACCGAGAGACAGCCTACTCCAACTCAGCAAGCATGCCAGGCGCCGCGGCTGCCAGTGCTCCCTCCCCCCACCACCCCCTGCGCGAAGTGCGTGCCCACACGGGGCGCCGCCGCCGCCGTGGGGACGTCCCCGCACTGCTCGGCGCACAGCTGTAGGGCCAACCGCGACATGGTGTAACCAGTCCATCCCTTTTTGCCACACCCCCCCTTCCTGCGCGAGTGCGGCCGCCCTGTGGGGCTGCCGCGGTCCCTCCGCGTGCAGGTGCTGCGCAGAGGCGCGTGGCGGACGCTGGTGGCGCGTGCCCATTGGACGGCGGCCGGGGCCGCAAAGATCGCGCAGGCGGGGGGGCCCCGCCCATTGCGTGGCGGCCACGACTTGCCCCCCCCCGCTCACCCCCCATCTAGGAGGCCTCGTCGCTCGTGGCTTCCACTCGACGAACCACTGGACGGGTTGTGGCTGTGTGCGGGCCGTCACCACTGGCGGTGGTGTGGGGGGTGAGGGGGTGTTGCTGCGGTGTACTGTGTTATGACTGGCCAAGGGTGGGTGGAAGGTGGCGGGCGGGGGACGGGCGTCGGGACAGTGGCGGTGACGTAGAACGCCCGCTCCCCCGCCTAATTGTCTTTTTTTTCTGCTGTTGCCTGTGTGGGGAGCGAGGGTGAATCGACATGTTGTGACCCCCTGCCCACACACTGGGGAAAACCTGCATCCTGCTGTTCCGGCACCGTGCAGAGGGAGCGGGGTGAGATGGTCGTGGGTGGGATGGGAGCGGCGCCGGTGCGACGCCCGTGGCAACGGCGTGCTCGCCCCTTCCATGCTGCCACCGCCACTCAGGGTGGAGGCTGCCACGTAGCTCGCCGACAGTGTCGCAGGCACCAGGCAGCATGAACAGCTTGGGCGGGCGGCCACGCGCCGGACAGCGGCGGTCGCCTCGCCCACCGCGGCAACCACCCTCCCCGCAGCGACGCGAGTCTCACAGCGCCACTGCGGGTGGCGGCGTCTTTCCACTGGCATCAACGACCCCGCTCTCCTCCTATATCGCACCCCTCCCTTTGTCCTGCCGCGACGGCGACAGCGGCGGCCGTAGCGGCGGCGGAGACGCCCCGTCCGCCGCCGCCACAGCCTCCACTGCGTGCGGCGGCGCTGTGGGGGTGGGCGCAGGAGGAGGAAAACGTATGCGGGAAGCGGGCGGCAGGGGGATCCAGGGAATGCTGGAGGATTGGGGAGGGGGGGGGGGGGGGGGGGGGATGCAGGGAATTGGTGCAGGCTGATGCCTCTACGCCGCACACACTGCCGATATCCCGGCTCCGAGAATCGTCCGGTGGAAGCGAGCGGTGGACATAAGTAACACTTTGTCGGCGGCGGCCAGCGACGCAGACTGGGACGACGGCACGGCGGGGAGGTAGCGGGTGAGCGGGGGGCGCTGCGCACGACGTGGCCACCCCGTCGTCTAATACCAATGCCAGCATGCGGTGGGCCGTCCCCTCCGCGCCCCGTACGACCGCTGGTACCGCTTTGCCGCCGCCGCCGCCGCCGCCGCTGCCGTCATGCCGCCTCGGCGACAGCCGGTCTGCTGTCGGCGTGACCACAAGCTGGGCGGTCTCTCCCTCCCCCTGTATCCCGTATGTTGCTGTGCATGCGCCTTCAACGGTGGCGACGGGCCAGGACGGACGGCTGCCAGAGGGACTGGCGTCGCCACCACCCCCTCGCCCGGCGCGTCGCCGTGACTGCCGGCGCGCCGGCCGGGGGGGTGCCGCATCGCTGTCGATGGGAGCGGTGCACCCGCCTCTACGGCGAGTAGACCAGCACACGCCACGCCGACGCAGGTAGCTGGGGGGGGGGATGGTGTCGGGCCGTGTCTTCACGCGGCGACCGGCCAGCAAGCGCAGCCAGGCACCGCGACGCCGGCCGACCCGCGGTGGGCGGGCCCGCCATCACCCGTCCGGTGGCGCGAGCGCCGCGCAACGGGAGTCCAGGTCGCTCGGAACTGGGTGTAGACGGGGGCGGCGCTGGTGCTCTGGCAGTGGCCGAGCTGGCGCAACGTGCGGGAGCATTGAGCTGGTGACGCCCGCCACCGGCACGGGGGGCCCACCGCACGATTGCATCCTCCTCCCTCCACCCCTCCCTCCCCCCCCAACCCTTACATGCCGCACGGCCCGTCCTGCCCAGACGTTCGCGCTCCCTGGAACCACAAGTTGGCGGCAGCCATGGTCCCGGCGATGGCTGAGGCCGGCAGACCGGCGGATGCCTCCGCCCGTCGTCCGCCAGCGCGCCGCCGCTCCGCGCACCTCCGCCGGCCGCCCACAGCAAGAGGGAGAGGAGGATGGGCGCAGGCAAAAGCCACAGCGCGCCCACCCGAGCGACTCGCCTTGCCCGGAGGCGGCGGCCACGGCAGCGCGTAGAAAGCAGGGGCGCGGCCACCGTCGGCCCCGCTGCTCCCCCATCCGCCTCTGCAGCCGCACGCTGAACGCGGCACACGGGGAGTCCCGCCACCGTCGCCTTGCGTGCAGCCGGTCGATGCCCACGGCGCGAGCGGGCGCTGGCGCCGGCGCCCCTCGCCGATGAGCACCGCGGCGAGGAGCGGCGCACCCCACCCACAGCCGCGGCCGATGGCAGCCCCGCCAGCCCGCCGCCCCCGCACCCGGCCGCGGCTTGGGCAGAGGGGTGACCGCACCGCGCGACACAGACGCCCCTGCGTGGCCAGACCGATCTATTTTCTTTCCATGTTCAGAGGGAACAAACGTGGCGGGGGAGGACGCGGACAGAGGGGAGCAGGAGGAGGAGCGGAGGGGGACGGCTGTCCATGCCCATGGGGGTGGTGGCGGCGCGACCAAGCGTCTGGCCTGCCGGGTTCTCCGTGCCAATGGGACTGCTCCCCCCCCCCCCGCGCCCTTGCAAGGGGAGGGAGCGTCCAGACGCAGCCCCCTCCGCCCTCACAGTACCGCCAACCGAGGCAGTCCACCACCCCCGCCTACCAAAACGGCGACCGCCACGGCTGCCGCAACGGCGACCGCCACGACTGCCGCCACGGCGACCGCTACGGTAACCGCCACGGCGACCGCCACGGTGACCAACACCGTGACCTCCACGGCGGCCGTGCCGCGGCAGCGCCAACAGAGCCGCCCAGCTCCTCGCACACCCCCCGCCCATGCGCACTCCCCCCCCAATCCGCAGCACCCGACGCACCCCCCCGACCGCCCCTCCCGGCCGACACGGCCCCCCCAAACGGCGGGTGCCACGCCCGCAGCCCGACGGCGGGAGCGCAGGCGCGCCCGTCCGCCCGCATCGGACCCATCCGCCGCGGACGCGCGGCGCCGCGACGGCCCCTCGAGGCTGGCATCCCGCCACGGTGGCGGCGAGGGGCGTACCCAGCCGGCCGCGCGACAGCACCATGGATGGGCCGCCCTCGCTGCTGAGCAGTCCCCATGGAGACGGTGCCAGGGGAGGGGGGGGGGGGAGACGCCGACTCGGGTGGGGATGGGGGTGGCGGACGCCCTCGCGCACCGTGTCGCGCGGCGCCGCCACGAGCGACCGCTTCCCGGGCGACCGCCACCAGACCTCACGGCAGGCAACCCCCCCATACCGCCGTGCCGTTGCGCGGATGCCCCCCACTGCCCACCCAGTGGCGCCAACCGGGCCCGCCCGCGCCGCCGTCGAGCCGTCACGGGTGCCGCACCCCCGGCCCCCCCCCCCCACCCGCCCCCCACCCCACCACCAGCGCCACCGCCGCGTGGGCCGGCGCGGCTGTCAGCCACGCCGCCGCGGCGGGCCGCGCCGTCACGGGCGGTGGGTCTCCACGTTTCATTGGCGCGAGCCGCGGGCGTTGCGGTGTCGGCGCGCTCCCAGCCCTCCCCCCCCCCCCCCCCCACAACCCCCGTCGCTGGCCAGTGGGGCGAGTGCGTCGGTGCCAACGCCCCCCCCCCCCCGCCCCCCCACGCACCCCGGCAGGCACCGACCAGTGCGCCCACATTCCCAACGCGGGCGCGCCAAAGCCGGCCCCCCCCCCCCCCCCCCCCACCCCCGCCACGCACAGCAGCGCCGGCTCTGCGCCCGCACCCCGCCGCCCAACCGTGCTGCCGGCGTGGCGGCCAAGAAAAAAAAACGGCCGCCGCCACCGCCCGCCCCGCCACCGGCGGCCGCGCAGTGCACCTTGCACCAGGATCCACCTCACAGCCTCTTCAAGCCGGAAGGCGTTGAAGCAGCCTTGAATTTCCTTGAAGAGGTACCTCTTCAAAGCGCCGCGCGCACCGCGACACGGCCAAGTTAAGGTCCGATCTTCACACTTAGTGGCGTAGCCAATACAAAGAAGTACGATACTAAGGTCGAGCTAGGCGTGCGTTAAGGAGGGCCCCAGTACATTCCAACTCTTCTTAACTCTCCATGTCAGTCCCCATCGGCGCGAGAACCTCTGCCCGATTGCGGCCGACAAGAGGTCCCAACCCCCGGGTTGGAGGCGTCTGACGGAACCGAGCAAGGCGACACGGCCCCGGCCACAACCCTGGCCTGTCCCACGTGCTTCGGGCATCGCCAAGAGAGCGAGCGACACGATGTCCGTCACACGCGCACGGCCTATTCACCCGTGTCCTGTATGCCCCCCCCGCACTTCTCATCCCGTTCATTCCGGTGGCAAACGACCGCTTTCCGTTTTTGGGAAGCCACCCTCACCGCTGACGCCCTCCACTTCCCCGCGCATAGGGCGGAGTGAAAGATTGGGGGGGGGAGGGGGTTTGGCGAGAGAAAGGGGCGCCGCATGCAGGCATGGGGACCGGGAAGTTTGGCGGGGGGTGGGTGCGGGAAGAGGAGGACGCGCCAGGGGAGGAGGTGAGCGATGAGGGGCGTCCGTGACGGCCAGGAGGGGGTGTCTGGGAATGGAGGAGGCGTGGCCGGAAGGCATCGGGACGACGAGGGGGGGGGGGGGGGGGGGTTGAAGCGGAAAATTCGCGGTCGCGCCAGGGGAGGAGGTGCGCCATGGGTAGGCGTTGGTGCTGGCAAGTGCGTGGCAGCTGAAGCAGTTGCCTACAATTTACGGAGCAGATGCTCAGGTGTCCGTGAGGAGAAGGTTGGGGGGGGGGGGGGGAGGTGGGGGGGGGGGGGCAGAGACGTAGGCGAGTGTGCACTGAAGCTGCACGCGACACAGTCCTCGGCACGCTGGTGCCGGTTCAGGTGACTCCGCCGACCGAGCCAGCAGTGCATGCCGTAGCCAGACTGCTGCGGCATCAATGAACCCATCCAACGTCGGGGAAGGAGCATCAGAGACTGCACGGTCGCGTACTTCGCTGTCCATTTGATGGAAGCAGTCCACAGAGACTCATCAAACAAGCGAGATACAGGGTGTATCACTCGAGATCAACTCCGTTGAGCTTCGCAAGTGCCCAGAATCAAGGGCATAAACCCGGACTGCTTCGGCACACGAGCGGTCGAAAACCGTGCCGAGTGACGTACTTGGGTTAAGAGAGGCGCGATCACGACCTCTTCAAGCGGAGAGCAGGACGCGACCCCCTTAATCGATCGGTTGAATTTTGCTTGAATTTCCTTGATAAAACGCCAAACTCTTCTCGGTGCAGGCTCTTTCTCACGTCTCTGTATAGCTCTGTCTCTGGCGCACCTTGTGGTACCTCGCACGTCCTCGTTCACGTCCGCAAAGACGTTCATATCAAGGTTTATCAAGATCACTTCAAGGAATCGTGCCCTACGGTGCTTTCAGGAGGGGGTCTTCAAGCCTCCGGGCCCGATTTCCGCCCGGATCAGGCCTTGAAGAGGCTTTGAGGTGGATCCTGGTGCAAGGTGCACTGCGCCGCCCCCCCCCCCCCCGCTGCGCAGACGCGTCGCGGCTGCGACAGCGGCCCGTCAGACACCGGCGCCCTTTCCCCGCCCACTCCCCCCCCCCCCCCCCCCCCCCCCCCGTCATCACCCCCCCGCAGACACCCGTGCGACCGCCGCGCCCGCCGCGCCCGCCGCGGCGCCGCGCGGCGCGCCGCCACGCCGCCGCCCGCCCACGGCCGTCGCGGCGGCCGCCGCGGCTGCCGCCGCGCCACGTCTGGGCGGTCGCGGCGGCCGCGGCGGTTGCGTGCAGGCGGGTACCCCCCTCCCCGGCCCCTCCCGCCACTCTGCTGGGGGCGGTGCCTGCCGGCGGCGTCCCCGCGGCGGCGGTGGCGGTGGGGAGCGGCGCGGGCGGTCCGGATTGGCGGCGCGCACCCCCTCAGCCGCCCCCCGCTCGAGGCCGTGCCGTGCCGCCGCCGCTGGCGCGCCGTTTTTGTACCACCGCCGACGCCCCGGCCGTCGACGCTGAGCGCCCTCGTGCCGGTAGCTATCCGCGGCGCCGTGCCGTGCCGCCCCGAGCCGCGTCTACCCCCCGGTTGCTTCTGTGGGAACATCGTCGCGGCTCGTCCTCACCTCCCATCCGCCCCCCCCCTCGCTGTGCAGGTCGCGTCCTTGCCAAGAAATCCCCGACGGCCATCGCATCCCCCCCCCCCCCCCCGCCTCCCTCTGCCTTCTGCAGCGCCCCCCCCTGCCTGTTCCTCCCTCCCCCGCCACGGGCCCGCGGCTATGCCGCCGCCGCCGGCGGGGGCGCCACTCCCCGCCGCTCCCGCCGCCGCCGCCGGCCGCCTCGGCGGCGCGCCACCGCCGCTGACGCTGGCGGCTCTCTCCCTCTCCCCGTCCATGTCGGCGCGGCCGGCGGCCGCACCGGCGGCGGCGCCCGCCACGGGGGTGGCGGCACCCGCCATGGCGGCGGCGGCGGCGCCCACAATGGCGGCGGCCATGACGCCAGTGACGCCCGCGTCGATGGCGGCCCGCGGGGTCCCCGCGGCGGCGGCAACCGTGTGCCGTCCCCGTCGACCCCGGTCGTCTTTGCCACCGCCCGTGGCGGCGGGCGTCGACTCGGCCGATGAGGACCGTAGCGACGACAGCGACGACGACGGTGGGGGCGGCGGCGGCAGCGACGACAGCGACACGCCCGCCCTGCCTGGCTGGCGCGCGCACCTGGTCGCGCTCGAGGCGGCGCTCGCCGCGGCCGACGCCGCGGCCGCGGCGCCGGCCGCGGCGGGACCACCGCGGCGGCGGGGCGGCCGGGAGGACCCGCCACGACGGCTGCCGCGCCTGCCAACCACGTCCTCCCCCGTGTCGTCCCTGACCGGCGGCGGGGGGGCGCCGTCGCTGCCCGCCTCGCCGTCCGCGTCGTGGTGTCTGCCGGGCTCGTCGGCGGGCGTGTCGGACGGGGTCGCCTCGCTGCGCGGCTCGCCCAGCGCCGAGTCGCTGTCCGAGGCGGGGGAGGTGGCCACTGTGGGGGTGCCGCCAGCGGTGGCGGCGGCGGCGGCGGCAGCGGCGGCCGCCGCCGCCCGTGTTGCCGCCGCCGCGACCATCCCCGCTGGCGTGCCGGCGGGCCTGCCGCCGCCGTGGGCGGCGGACGTGGCGGCCGTCGAGGACCTCCTCGCCGCCGCGACGGCTGAGGTGGTCGCCTCCCGCGTGGCGCTGGCTGAGGTGACGGGCGCCCTCGGCGCAGCAGAGTGGGCCACCGCCGACGGCGGCGGGGTCGTGTCCCAACGACGGGGTGGTGGCGCCTGGGTCGGCCACCCGCTGTCGACGTTGGCCGCGAGCCTGCTCGGCGGCGTTGCCGCGCTGGCGGGCCGCTGGTCGGGGCGGCGCTTGGCAGGGTGGTAATCCCCCGCGTCGGTGTGGTGTGTGTACCACCGCGGGTGCCGGCCTCGCTGCGCCCGTCGCGGGCGGGCGGGTAGCGGCGGCGGCTCGGCGTGGCGCGTGTGCTTCCCCCCACCCCCCCACCCATTTGACAAGCGCCACTGCTGGCTGCCCAGGCGGCGTCAACCACCGCGTTGTGGCTCGTCGGCCGTCGAGATGTAGGGTCGTCATTGGACTTTCCCTGCGCTTCTTCTCGTACGGGAATTGTCATGGCCACCGTGGATGGCTAGTGGGTGATGGCCGCCGCGGCCAGCCGTTTGGGTGCCGCAGCCGCTGCTGCCGCTGCCGTCCTTGCGGGGTGGGCAGTGGGGTGAGGGCGGGCGGGTCCACCGCGACGCGACGGGCGCCGCCGCATGACCAGTTGAGGTGGCGCAGGCATCCACTTGCAGCCGCCATGCGCGACCCGCACGGAAGGCGTGTCTGCTTCCCCCTCGCTTTCTTCTTGCGGCCCAGTGGCGCTACCCCGCCCCGCGCGCCACACGCGGCGCGCGGGGTGCCGGCAACGGCGTGACAGGCGCTGCGTGGAAGTACCTCTGCGTCGCGTCCAGGGGCTACGGCCGGCAGTGACCGGGCGGTTGCCCGTCTTGGCCGTCTGGTCGCTGCCTGTTGCAGGCAGGTAGTGGTGGCGGGCGTGGCGGGCGAGGGTGAGGAGCCGGTGGGCGACGGCGGACGGGGGCGATACGGGCGCCGTCGGAGGTGTCGGCCACGGTGGGTTCCCCGCCGCCATCGCATGGGGAGGCACGGGAGGGGAGGGGGCGGCCGCGCTCCCCCCGCGGGTGGACGGCGCGGTGCTCGTGTGCCTCTTCATTTTTTCTTTCTTTTTTTCCGGCCCGAGCCTTCCGTCCGACCTCATATAGCCATTACGGTCCAGGAACCCCTCCCCCCCTCCCCGTCTCACCGCTGAGGCGCTCCTGTGATTCCAGCAACTGCTGCAGCTCGTAGCGCCAGCGAGCCCGACCTGTCTGCCCGAACACACCCAGTTAAGACCGGTCTATCTGGGACATGCGGCTTTTCGAATGCCGTTCTGCCCTCTCGTTGGCTGCCCTCATGTTTCATCTACTGCTCCTGCTCTCTGGTTGGTACACGTCACATTTAGGACAGTGTTTTTCTCTTTGAAGCTCTCCTGCCCAATGGAGTTATGAAGGTGGTGAAAAAGCATGTACTGAACAGCCCCAGAGCTCGTGTGAGAGCTGGTGGGGACTGCGACGCAAGCAAACATTTGGCCGCGCGCAAGCTGTTTGAACGGGCGAGTGTGAAAAATCGAGCGTCGCATCCTCCTTGAGAGCGCTCTGCCTCCCTTGCTGTCCCCACCTCCATCCCCCTCCTGCCGGCCGTCTTCCATGCTATACGTCGCCGCCTCTCCCACGGGACGACGTCTGCCGATGCCACCCCCTGCCGTACCTGCCGCTGCTGTTCTCGCGCGTCGCCCCCTTTCGTCTCAGACGCTGGGCGCCTCTGCATAGGCTGACCGTGGTCCCCCTGCCTGGACTGGTCTGTCCGCCGACCCGAGTGTTGCCCGAGTCCCTCCCGCCCGGCGCCCCCCCCTGTCCCTCCCGGCGTGCCCCCTCCCCCACCCCCGCCCGGTGGAGCTGTACGGCCACTAGCGCCCATGTGCACCCTACGTGGACCGAGCATCCCGCTGCCGCCTGTGCCCCCATCCCCCCCACGCGATGGGCCCGTTTCTGCCACCGGCGAGCCACTCGTCCGTAGCGAGGGTGGAGTGGAGGAAAGGAGTGACACACGAGGTGCAGACAAAAGCCAGGTGCCGTCCAGAGGTACAATCAACAAAATCCTTTACCAGACAGGCGGCCTCATGTACACCACTGCGCCAGGAAAAAAAAAAGAGAAGAACACGGTCAGCGCCGAGAAAAAAAATACAGAAAATAGGAAGCGATGCAGACTCGCATGGTTACCTTGTATGGGCACAACCAGAAAGATATGCCCCGATTGATTGCACCATAACCCCCAGCGGTACATAGGCGCTTCACTCCGCTTCACGGCCACACGTCGAAACATACCTTGGGATGTGGTCCATTGCTGGAGCGCTCATAGCGTGAGTTACCCAGGTGTAGCCGACCGAGGAGACAGCACAGAAACTCAAAGGTGGGAAAGTCCGATCCGAGCGCCCCGTCGGTAAGACGCCGACGGTGGCTGGGAAGGCTGGGGGGGTCACAGAGCGATGCGGTCGATAGCGGGGTGGACGAGAGATGGTGCGTTCCACGGCGTTGCTGGCCCACCCACCGCGTGAACTGCGTGAAAGTGCCTCTTGAAATGTGGATGTATTTGCTATAACTCGTTCTTTTTCAGATCCCAGCGACCACCCTTAACTGGGTGTGCGAATCGGTGCGCCCGCGCGGGCCTGAGCGCGCCCGCCAGGTGGGCCACTTTGACCTGGCCACCGCTGCTGACGGTCGGTGCCGTCCTCGATGATGCATCGCCGTGCGGCTGCGGAACCCCGCTCCCGAGTGCCGTGGGCGTGTGGCCGTCTCGTCGGCGCCCGCGGTGCCCGCCCACGTCGACGCCGCCGCCGCCGCCCTGCTGCCGCGCCCGCCTACCTGCTGTGTCGCCCCTCCCTGCAGCGCCTACCTGCCCCCCTGTCGCTGCCGCGGCGCCGCCCCTGTCCCCTCCCCTCCCTGCCTCTGCCAGCGGGCCGTCGCCCGCCGTCCTCGCCCCCCCTGCTTGCCCCCCCCCCCCGTCGCGGCCCCGTCCGTCCCCCGCGGCCATGGCCGCCGCGACCGCCGTGTCCGCTGCGGCGCTGCTGGCCGACGTGGGTGCGCCCACGCGCCTGGCGCGGGAGCGGTGCCTCGTCCGCCTCCGCTCTGCGCTGGTCCTGCCGGGCGTCCGCGCGGCGTGCCAGTCGAGCCTCATCGCCGCCTGGGCCGCCGACGCGGCCACCCGAACCGCCGCCGCGACGGCCACCACGACTTCGACCGCGCTCGAGGGCGACGGTGGTGGGGGGGGAGCGGGGGGAGGGGAGGGCGAGTCGCCGTCGGCGGCGGGGGCGGGCGGCGCTGGTGGCGGCGCCGTCGGCTGGGAGCGTGCGTGTGGTCTGTTGCGGGCGGCCACGGAGGTGCTGGCACCTGCGGGGAGAGGCGAGAGGGGGGGGGGGCGGGGGCAACACGCCGACGACGCGGAGTTTGAGGCGGCGGTGATGGACGCGGCTGTTGAGGGGATCCGCCACGAGGAGGTGCGCGTGCGACAGGTATGTGCGGGTCGCGGTGACAGGAACGAGGGGGGTGGGGAGGAGGGGGAGGGGAGGGCGGATGGATGGGCTGTGCAGGTGTGTCTGTGCGTTCCTGGCACGCTCCGTGTTTGCTCTTTTCTTTTCTGCCGGTGTGGCTATTCTCCGCGCACTTGTGTGCGGTGAAGTCAGGACCCACGGAGCTGACCAAGCTGGACCTGGTGGTGCGTTTCTTGTTGACACGTCGTGCTTGTGACGGTTCCCCCCCCCGGCGCTCCCATACCGCCTTTTTTTTTCTGTTCTTTTTTGTTGGCGGCCCAGGCAGCCGGTGACACCCTTGGCGCGCTTGCAGGCCACCGGGGCGCGCAGGTGTGGGCAGCCGCCGCGCCGGTGGTGCTCGCCAACGTGGAAAAGAACGCGGCGCTAGACGAGTCGCAGCGCGCGCGGGAGGCATCGCGGCTCGCACAGCAGACGCTCGCCCGCGCCGCCGCGGCGGTGCCGCCCGCGGCGGGGAGCCCGCCCCCACTGGCCGGGGGCGACGACGCCACCCCCGCGGCTGTTGTGCCGCCAGTCGCTGGCGACGCCGCCACCGTGCCGGCCGAGTCGCCATCCCCGACCGACGCCGCCGGCGGGCGCACCCCCCCCGGGGGCGGGCCCGCGGTGTCGGCGCGGGACCGCGGCCGCCGGATGGTGCACGAGACGGAAGGCTGGCGGGGGCTGGAGACGTCCCTCGCCGCGCTGGCCAAGCTCCTCTCTGGCGCGGGCGCGCCGGTGCTCGCCGCCGCGGCCGCGGCCGGTGGCGGGCCGACGGCCGACGCGCACGTCGCGGCGTCGCTGGCGTTTACGGTGGCGGGCCACACGCACGCCAACCGGTTCGTACGGGAGACGTGCCTCGGCGTCCTCACCGCGCTCCTCACAGCCGCGGCCGCGGCCGACGGCATGGCCGGCCCGGCCGTTCGGACTGCCTCCGCTTCCATCGACGTCTGCGGCGGCTTTGGCTTCGACGACGGCATTGGCGGCGGCGGCGTCGGCGTCGGCGGCGGCGGCGGCGGCGGCGACGAACTCCTCGACGCCCCCGCGTCGGCGCCGCTGGTCGACGCTCTCGTCCCGACGGTGGCCCCCGTCGTGGCGGCCGGCCTGGCAGACAACTGGAGCCAGGTGCGCTACGCCGCGTCTGTGTGTTTGCGGGTGCTGTTGGCATCCGCGTCAGCGGCGGCGGTGGCACCTTATATTGGTGACTTGCTACTCCCGCGGCTGCTGCTCAACCGTCACTACGTGGCCGACGGGGTGCGCATCTACTCGCTCGACACGTACGCAACGTCGCCTGTCACGGCGGGTGGCCGCGGCCGCGCGACGCTCATCGCCCACCTGCCCGCCGCGGTGTCGTACTGCGTGGCGCAGGCGGGGGCTGACAACCACGCGGTTCGGGAGGCGGCGTGCCGGTCGTTGGCCGAGGTGGCCGCCGCACTCCCCGCGGACGCGGTGACCCCCCTGCTGGGAGTCATGATCCCCGCTCTCGTCACCGCCACCGACGATGGCAGCTGGCCGGTGCGGGACGTGGCGATGGACGCCATCTCGGCGGTGGCGGCGGCCTACCCGGCCGAGGTGGCGGCGACGGGAGTACTGGACGGGCCCGGCGGGGTGGTGGCGGTGTGGCATGCCGCTCTCCAGGACGTCATCCCGTCGGTGCGCGGCTGCGCGGCGGCGTGCATTGCGCGCGCGGCCGCCGCGTACGGGGCGCACGTGGCGGCGGCGGCGGCGGCAGGCACCCCCGTGCCGGCCGCGGTGGCCGCGGTTGCCGCGCTCCTCAGCCCCAAGGCGGTGGCGGCGGCCATTGCGGCGCGGCTGGCCACCCCTCTCGATGCCGCCCCCGCTGCCGCGGGGGCGGCGTCGACCGCTGACACGGGCCGGCCGTCGGGGGCGGTCACCGGCTTTGGGCCGGTCGCTAAGGCCGCCCGCGACAATGACGCCGCCCTCCACACGGGCCAGACCGTCTACTCGTGCGGGTCGCTGGCGCCCAAGCTGCCCGCTCGCCGCTCCGCGGGCGGTGCCGCCCGCCCGCCCGTCGCGGGCGGCTGCTCGGCCGGCGGCCACGGCCCGCCGCCGGCCGCGGCGGCGTGGCACGCGATCGACGGCGGCCTGCGGCTGTGGGTGGCGGTGGTGCTGGCGCGCGCGACCGGCGGCGGGCCGGTCCGCGACGCGGCGGCGCCGCTGGTCAGCGCGGTCGCGGACGTGGCGCGCCGCGCGACAGGCGCGCCGTTTGCGCAGGCCGCGCCGCTGCTCGGCTGCGTGTGGGCCGCCGTCGTGGACGGCGTGCCGGCGGCTGCCGCGGCGGGCGGCGCGGTGGACCCGTTGGCGTTTGCCGACGCGCTGCGCGTGAGTGAGGGGTGTGGCCAGTGGGGGGTGAGGGTGGAGGCCAAGCGGGCGGCGGCGGTGCTCGCCGCCACCGCGGCGAGGAAGTAGGGAGTATGGGGGGCAGGTCGGCTGGCGTGCCGACGGTTGGGGCGGGGGGGGCGGTGGGCGGCCCTGTCGCGTCGACGCGCGTCGTGGACGGTCTCCACCGTTCTCTGGTTGTGTTGTGGCGAGCATCCCCGCGAGCGCTGTGGGGCGGCCCCCCGGGACACCTGCTCGGTGTGTCCACCCCGAGGTGCCCGAGATGAGCCGCTCACGCCTGCAATCAAGAGCAAATGTGCTTTACTCTTTCTCTCTCCCTCGACCCTGGTGCTCTTGCGCACCATGGTGTTGTCCCGCGGGCGGAACAGGACGTCCGCGTCGGTGGTGCTGGGGTGGTGCTCTCCGCGTCGACGTCGTGGGCACCTACCCATCCGCACCATCGTGCAATCGACCAGGATTAGTAGCAAACAAGGAGAACCAATCGTTGCCATTGCCATTGTCACTCCATGACGAACAAGAGACAATACAGAACGAGGCAGTCACGACGGCTGGAAGCACAAAAAAAATACAAACACCAGCAGGAGGAGCCCGCCCGCACGCGGTCCGGCGTGAGCCCCTTGGCGCACAACAGGTCCGGGGGGGGCCGCGGCCGCATGCGGCCGTCCGCGATGGCGGCACCCAACGGGCGACACCGCCCGGCCACACCGACCTGTCTAAACCGCCCCCCCCCCCTCGCCCACCCCACAGCGGGCGTGCCGCTATACCGCACTGACGGTGGGCACGGCGGGCGGGACGGCCGGCTTGGTCGCCGCCTGGGACGTGCTGCCCGTGGCGGCGCCGAGCTTGCCACGACTCGTCGCGGCCGCGACGGATGCGTGCCCCCCCCCGTCCTTGCCCATGCTCGCCGTGTACCGGCCGAGCGCGGCGGCCACATCAATGCCGGTGAGGGCCTTGACGGTCTCGGGGACCTCGGCAATCATTTTCTCCACGTCCCGGCTGAGGCGGCTCGGCCCCGAGCCGCCGCCGTCGGCGCCTCCGCCGCCGCCCACAAAGACGATCTTTTCCGTCTTGGCCAGCGGCGCGGTGACCGCGGAGGCGACTTGCGGGAGCGTGTCGAGCGCCGCGGAGAGGAGGGCGGCCTCGCCAAACTCGCGGAACGCGGCGGCGCGGTAGCGCATCGCGTCGGCCTCGGCCTTGCCCATCAGCTCCCGCTCCCGCGCGCGCGCGGTGGCGATCTGGACGATGCCGTCCGCCTCCTTGCGCCGCGCGTACAGCTCCGCGTCGGCGCGCGCCTCGATGGTCTTCTCCAGCACCAGCCGCTCCTTGACAATCTTGCGCCGCTCCACCTCCTGCTCCGCCTGCGTCCGGTCCGCGTCGGCCTTAGCGGTCGCGACGTACAGCTTGGCCCGCTCCCGCGCGTCCTGGATGCTCGTGGCCAGCGCCGTCGTCGCGGCGGCCGCGTTGACCTTTTGCTCAAACTCGGCGCGGAGGAGGCGCGTCGAGCAGTCGCTCTCGTCCATCTTGTGTTTGTCCTCATTGACCCGCAGATGGGCTGCCATGAGCTCCTCGCTCTCCCGAATCTTGGCCTGGTTGGTGTGGTGGGCCATCCCCTCCGCCGCCTCCCGCTTGATGATCTCGGTCTGCCGCACGCCCAGGCTCTTCACATAGTTCCGGTCATCCGCGATGGTACTGATGGTGTAGGACACCACCTCAAGACCCATCAGCCGCATGTCTTCAGCCGCAATGTTTCTCACCTGTTGAGCGCGATGCCAGAGGGACCAACCACCGCCGCATCGCAGACGAGGCACCCCAAGACAGAGGACGAAACAGAAAAGGGCAACAAGAACAGACAAAAGTGCCGCGCGCGCTGGTCAGTGGGGTGCGCCTCGCGCGGTGGTGTGGCCCTCGCGCTATCCCCTCGACAGAACTGAGCTTGACGGCGAGCGATGATCGTGCCCCCCACTGCCGCCCCGCGATAGGCACCCCATTCAGACGGCCAGCGGCGGACAACCTCGAAGGATGCCCCCGGCGACGGGTGTCGTACCTGTGTCGCGAACGTCCGTCGGTCCCCAATGAGGGACTCGACGGTGAGGGTGCCCAGGATGGCACGCTGGTGGCCTTCAAGGGAGCAGCAGATAGACCGCTCAATCTCCCTGCCAGTACGAAAACAGAAAAAAGGGGGAACAACGAGCAACCACCCACGAGCACGCAGCAAGTCAGCACACGTCCACGGGGACGAGGCGCGAGTGAACGACCGGCGCTCGCAGGGGAGCACCGTGAGCGCACCCCCCGCACAGCCACCCTCCCCCCCCCCCCCCGCCCCCAAAAGAGAACACACGGCCCGCCGTGCCGACGCACTTATCCGTCGAACCCAAAAAGTGCTGCGCCGCCAGCCGAATCGCGTTCATGTCGGTGGACAGGACGCGCGCGTCGGTCTCGTGGAAGCCCGACACCTTGACCTGCGCGATGCCCTCCACGCTGATCTGCACGCCCTGCAGCGTCGTCGCGTTGACCGACTTGACGACGAGCGTGCGGAGCTCGAGGCTCAGCTGGTCCACCCGCTGGAGGCAGGGGATGACGATCGCGCGGCCGCCGATGCGGATGGAGCTCTCGCGGCCGCCGCTGATGACGAGCGCCGTGTTGGGGCCGCACGTGACGATGTTGCCCATGGCGGCGTCGGGGGGGGGGGGCCAGACGCCCGCGCCGTGCCTCTGGGGGTACACCCGCCGAGGGGGTGGACCGGCGGTGGTGGTAGCGGCTACCCGCAAGCGCGCGTCAGAAGGGATGGCTCCTCTTGAAGAACCACGCCGGCCGGGCGCGGTCGACCGCTGCCGCGGCGGCGCACGACAACAGGGGGGAGAAGGGCGGCGGCGCACACACGACAACCGCCGTCACGGCACAGGGCGAGCGCAGCAGGTGACGGTACCCCGCGGAGATGAAACGGCGGTGGTGTCACCGCCAGCAGCCGCCCCACACCGCCACGCACGCAGCCTCATATACACCTCCGCGGTACGCCCAGCCGGCTGTTGCCGCGGCCGCCGTACCCCCCCCCATCCCCTGTGCGCTCGCGCAGCAGCAGCACCCGCCGCGCGGGCGTCTGCACGGGGTCCCCTGCCGCGGCGCGCCCCACCCGACGCGCTGGCCGTGGCGGCGGCGCCAGCCGCGGCCGCAGCCCGCCAGCGGCGGCGGCCGCCCAACGAGGTCGCGGCGGCGGTGCGCAGCCGCTGCCGGCGGCGGGCGCGCACCCGCCACCGGCGGGCCATCGCCTCGCCCCCTCCGCCCCCCCCCCGCGCTCCTCCGCCACCCCGCCCCCCCCCCCTCAGCACAGCGCTGTCGCCGGGCATGGCATCCCGACGAGGTACAGTTCTCCGACAAGGCACACCCTTGCCCACGCCACCGCAGAGAGCGGCGGCGGGAGGGGGGGGGCGGCGGGCACAGCAGCAAACAAGGACACACGCCGCGCTGCCCGGCCGGCCGGCGGGCGACACGACGGCAGACGCCGCGCCAACCCCGCACGGCCGCGTCCCTGACGCGGTCGCGTCACGCCACGGGAAACTGCGCGGGTGGCGCCGCCGCGGCGGCGGCGGCGGCGGCGCGGCAACGACTGCCCCGCCTCCTCCCCCCCCCAACCCCCTCCCCCCCCCCACAACCTCTTTTCGACAGTCGCTGCCACAGCCGGTGACCACCCTCACGCCGCGTCCACAAGCGGCGCCCCGGCGGGCGAGTAACCCCCCGTCCACTCCCGCCCCCAAAACGGCCGCTCCAGTCCCCCCCCCCCCCCTCGGTCCCCCTACCGCGCAAGGCCATCATGGCACCCGTCGCCGTCCCTGTCATCCGCGGCACGAGGCGCGGGCGGGCGTGCGCCGCGCGCCGCCAATCGTCCTACCAACATCCGGACCGCCAGGGCGGCACCCGCCGCTGCCGCCCGCGGCGCGTGCATGGCCCGTCCTCGTCATGGCCACAGCGGCCGGGGGCGGGGGGGGGTGTCGTCCCCGCCGCCCGGGACGCGCAATCCGTCTGTCGCGCTCGCGGCGGCCGCGGCGGCGTGCGTGCATAGCCGCTGGCCGCCACGATGGCCGCCGTGGACCCTGTCGCCGCGCGGGGTGGAGCGAGGGGGGGGGGGGTCTTGTGGGCTGGGGGCGGGGGGAAGGGTTGCCGCGCGCCATCGAGCGCCGTCCTGCTGCGCGATCATCGTCATGCATGACGAGGTGTCTGCTGTACAAGGCGGCTGTAGCCGCGGCCCAGACTCCTGCAGCTGATCTCAGCCGCGATCTCCAGATTACTGCTGCACATACTGCACTCTGCCCGAGTCCAGCCAATGTAGTCAAGAAAGATCGCACAAAGCGGGACAATTGTGTGCTGTCATTCAGTGGATTAGCCAATCATTGCGCAATGCTGGCTTGAACTTCTGCATCGCACTTTTGCTTGGTCCCGGTACTGTGGATCGTGGGTACTCTGAATTTCTGTACAGTACTGATCCTGCCAGGGTGGCACCCGTGCCCGGAGGGATGACGAGGACCGGCCCGCTCGTGACCCCAGCCCGAACCCGCGGCACCCGCCCCCCACCCATCGCCAGCTGCGGCGCACCCCGGCCGACGACCACCGCCACCGCCGTCACTGCTGCCGCCGCGCCGCCGGACCTCGACGGCGACCACCCTTACCGCTAGCTTCCGCGAACGACCGCCCTCCCCCCGGCCCTTCTGCCACCCGCCGCCGTCCGCGGTGGGTCGGCTCGATTGTCCGGCGGCCGCCGTGAGCACCCCACCAGTGCTAGTGCGCGGCGGCGGACAATGCCGATTCATGGTGGTCTTGTGCGTTAGAGCGGGCACACCGTTGTGCGGTGGAAACCCCTGCAGCACTTCAGAATGAGCACCGAGGGATGCCGGCGACAGACGCACACAGAAGCCTGCCGCTAACGTGGCTGTGGGGGGGAAAACACGTGCCACTTACGGTCGGAGGCAATACAAGCTGCTCTCTCTGTCCGCTCTATCGTGTGTTTCGGGAACATGCACGTAAAGAGCATGAGAAGCATACATACTGAACCAACCTTCTATGTTACTGAAAGAGATGTATAGGCTCTCAATACTGCGGAAGACGGCAACCCATCATCTCTTGATCCGTAGAGCAGCCAGCAATGCAACAGGTACAGCCATTCGGCACGCCTCCCTCTTCCCGACTCGTCGAGTCCTTGAACTAAAGCGACCGTTTCATACCTGCATTTCTGTGTCCTGCTTTCCCCCAGCCTGTCTCATTGCATACAGTTGAGTACGAGCTCGGCCCTCTACGCCCGTCACCCTACTCGGCGCTGCCCTACCTCCTTTGGCGTGTTTCCCTTCCCTCCGTTCTTATTGTTCGCCCCCGTCCCTATCCACCTGTTTCTGCCATTGTGCGCGACGACCGGAGCTACCACCCGCGGGCCGCACTCCGGGCAATCTGCCGCACGTAACGCGCCGTGGTGGTGGCCAGGCGACCCCACACCACCGACGGCGGCATCCAAACAGACGCAGGGGGGGCCTACCGCCGCAGACCTCGGTCCACCGCGAGCGCCGGCTACCGCGCTGGCGGGGGCAAGCCGACACGGCCGCGCGCGACGCGCGCCGCCGCGCGGCGGCGTGCGCGGCGCGTGGCGGGCCACGACGCGGACCGCTCGGCGGCGCCGCCGCGGCGCGCCACTGTCGGCTGCCGGGCGGGCACCAGCGGCCGGCCCGTCTCGCCGCCCCGCCGTGCGTGCGCTGACAGCCGTGGCGAGATCCCGCGCGCCACCGCCGCCGTGTCCCGCGCCGACCGATCGCCACGGTGTCGGCCGCTTCCCGCGCCGCACGCTTGGGCCTGCTGCGCAAGGGCAGGCAGCGCGCGGGGTATCGAAGGATACTCCGCGACTCGGGCGCCATCGTCGTCGGGCGGGGAAGCGAGTCTGTCCGCATCAGGACATGGACACCGTCCGACCCGCGTACGGCACCCGCTGCCCGGATCCAAGGTTGGATTTCCCTCCCACCGCTACCTGCACCGCCGCGGCGCTTGCCCCCTCCGGTCCCCCTGTTCCGCACCCCCCCCTTGCCGGTCTCCATGCGGGTCCCCCCCCCCCCCCCCGCCTAACGCCGCTCTCCCACCCTCACCTCCCCTGCTGCCGGGGGCCCCCGCGCGGCCACGGTTCCGTCCCCTCTCATCCCCCCGACCGCCCCGCCTCCCATGACCACTCCCCCCTACTCGCGGCTCCCCGCGGCCGACGAGCCAGTCACCAAGCCATGGCCACCGCTGCCGGCTGCCGCGCCGACCGCCTCGCCGACGGCCGCCACCGCCCCGGCCGTCGCCGCGTGGAGCAGCTGGCGCCCCAGCCACACCGCCACGGTTGCAGCGGCGGCGGCGGCGGCGGTGGGCGTGGCGGTGGTGGCCGCCGCGGCCGTCACGGCGCCTGGCAAGGGGGTTCCCCGCGAGTGGGCGAGAGCGTCTGGCCGTGGGGGACCCCCGCCGCCGCTACGCCCATCGCCGCGGCCTGCACCACAGCTCCCCGCGGTGGGCAGCGGCGGCCAGGCGGGGGCGGACCGCCGTCGCCGCGGGGGGGCTGTGCCGGCGTCCGCGGTGGCGGCGGCGGCAGTGACGTCCGCCGCGCCAACGGCGGTGGCGGTGGCACCCACGTCGATGGAGGGGGCGGGGGCGGCTGCGGGGGGCGGGGCGGGGGTACGCCGCCCGCCCCCCTCCCCCCCGCCGCCACCTCGCACGCGCTACTTTTTCCCACGCTGGGTGGCGGGCTCGCAGCTCAACAACCAGCTGGTGCGGCTGGCGCAGCTGCTCCACGCCACCGCCCTGTCGCGCGGCGTGCTCGTGCTGCCCCGCGATGACGCGCCGTCGGCGGTGACGGCGTGGCTCGACGGCGCCGCGCTCGAGGCGGCTTCCCCAGCGGGCACCCTCACCACGGACGAGTTCCTCGCCACTCCTGAGGGGCGGTCGCTGGTTGCGGCGGGTGCTATTCGCCCGGCCGCTGCCACCGACGGCGGCGGCGGTGGGGGGGGGCTGGACATTGGGGCTGCCGGCGCCGCCGGCACCGTCGCGTTTTATCCAGACTGGTTGGTGACGCGGTGGGAGGATGAGGAGCGGCCGCCGCACAATGGCACGTGTGCGGCGGCGACGGTGTTTGAGTATGTGGGAGTCGACAGCCTGACGCTGCATCCAGCCGGGAAGGCCGGGGGGGATGGGGGGGAGGTATGGGGAGTGGCGGGGAGGGAGGCGCCTGTAGAGACCACCCCCGGGGCGGCTGGGGCGGCACGAGGAGGCGAAGATGGCGATACGGCGGCGGCGGCGGTGACCCTGCCGATGGGCATCTTTATGTCCACGCCCTGGCACTATTGCGGGCGGCGCGTGGGCGGCTGGGCCGCCGCGTGGCGCGCCATCCGCCCCCACCCGACGCTCGCCGCGGCAGCCGTGGCGTACGTCGCGGCCTCGGCGGCGCCGCTCGTCGCGGTGCACGTGCGGGACCTAGAGGACTTCCACCTCGGGGCGGTCCTCGACGCTGTCGACGGCGTCGCCGCCGAGGTGCACCGCGCGCTCCTCGACCGCGCCGCCGCGACGGGCGTCCCGCCGCGCACCGTCCACGTGTCGCACGTTGGCGACGCGCCGGCGCGGGTGCGCAACGCGCTCGCCGCGCGCCTCGCCGCTGCGGGCGGCTGGCAGGCAGCGGTGGTCGTGGCGGGCTGCGCCCAGCTGCCGGGGTGTGCGCTGCCGCCGGCGGCGTCGGCGGCCGGCTGCGTCGCGGCCACGTGCGCGACGGCCACGCCAGACCCGGCGGCCGCCTCGCGAGTCGCCGCTTTTTTTGCGTCCCGTGCGCCGGCCGGCGGCAGCGATGGCGGCGGCGTCGGCGCCGGTACGGGCATGTACGAGATGGCCGTGTGGCTCGCAGCCGACTTCTTTATTGGCGTCCGCGCGTCGACGATGAGCGTCAACGCGGCGCTGATGCGCGCGGCGGGCGGGCCCGGCGTGGGCGGCGGCGGCCACAGCCGCGTGGCCGACATGCGCGGCTTCCAGGCATTCGGTCCGTACGGCCCAGGCTGGACACAGCACTACTGGACCAACACGTGGACGACGGCCGTGGCAGAGGCGGCGGGCGGCGGCCGCACAGAGAACAGTACCTGGGTGCTGCCGGGGGGGGGGTGGGGGTGCTCGTCCCGGAGATGACGGGCATCTAAGTACGGCGCTGGCCAAGCCCATTGCAAGCGAAGCCTACCACGACGGCAGCCGCACCAAGAAGACAAGGAGGGCAGCTACCAGCCGCTCGGCCTAGCGTTGCGTGGTCAGCGGCGGTGGGTCGTCCGGCGGATCGTGACGCCTGGACGGGCTACGGTCGAGGCGGCCCGCTCTACAATGGACTTGGCTGTTTTCAGATTGCGCTGGGACCTCTCTCGTCGCTGAGCAGGGGATGGGGAGTATGATGCGCTCGTCCCGCTCGCGCTCTCCCCCAGGCACATGGCGCTCGTCTCACGGCGGCGTTCGGCACACCTGCCCCGACGTGGCCGACGTCACAACACACGCGAGGCCATCACCGACGCACAGATCGCCCTCCGACTCGCACGCATCCCCCCGACCACGGCGGCGGCGGCACGCCGGTGCCGCCGCGGGGTCCTCAACCTCGGGGTCCACCGTGCACACCCAGCCGCCGCCGCCGTCGGCACAGTCATCGTCGGCCGCACACGGACGGAATGGCAGACGGGACCCCGCCCCTGGGGGCCCGCCACATCCCACCCCCGCCGACGTGCAGTCCTCATTGACAGTGCCGGGCGCGCGGCACGTGCGGCCCGCCCCCGCGGCGCTCGCGACGCACGCACCTGGCCCCGCCGCTGACCCGATGCACTGGTTGTCTTCTGTGCACGCGCCACCGGCGGCCACCGCCGCCGCGCAAGTGCCGCCGTTGCACGCCAGGCCAACGTCACAGCGGCCGTCGGTGGGTCCACACGGGTCCCCGACGATCCGGTCCGTGGTGAGGGCGCACACGCCCGCGGCGGTGCAGCGAGCCGCAAACGCGTCGCAATTGTCGTTCGGGCGGTCGCACCGTTCGCCCAGACCGCGGGGCACCAAGCACCGCCAGTCGCGCTCACTCGGCCGGTCCGGGACGTAGCGGGTGAGCACGCACGTCGTGCCCGCCGCGCACGGCGGCCCCGAGCCGGGCTCGCACCCGCCCCCCCCCGGGATGGTCGTCGCCAAGCACACCCCACCGCGGCACAGCAGGCCGGCGTCCGCGTCGCACGTATCAAACGCCGTGTCGTTGCACGCCGCGCCTGGCGCGGTCGCCACCACCGCGCACCGCGGGTCGGCGGGGAGCCCCCCTACTGCCACGCACGTAGAGCCGTCGCCACCGCAGGGGATCCCCAAGCTGCACTCGTCCCCCTTGACTGCGGTCGCCGCGGCGGCCGGGTCCGTTGCCGCCAGACACACCTCCCCGACGCAGAGGGACTGGAGAGAGCGGGAGAAGAAGCCGCACCCGTCCGCGGCGCCCGCCACGCAGGCGCCCCCAACGGGAATGGAGGGCGTACAAAAAGAGCGGCGGGCGTCGACGGCGGGCCCGTCGGCCGACGCGCACACCGCGCTCTCATCGATGCTGCACGCAATGCCTAGCTCGTCGTCACAGCGGTCCCCCGTGACGGGCGGGCGGCACACACCGCCGCCCGACGGGCACGGCCGGCCCTCCCCGCACAGCACCCCCGTCGCCACGTCGGCACAGACGGTGCCAAACGTGCACGCGGTGCCGACGGCGCCGCACGCTCCGCCGCGTGGCACGTCCGCCACACAGACGGTGGGGAAGGCGTCGCCAGAGGGGGAGACGAGCTGCGAGCACCGCAGGGGGGGGTTGCACGTGCCAAAGGCGCGGCACGCGCCGCCGGCCGAGCCAACCGGTGTGCCAGGGCGAGGGGTAGGGGGCGGCAGCAACGACAGGGCTCCGCTGTCAGAGGGGGAGGGAGAGGGGCAGGGGCTGGGGGAGGAGGAGGGAGGCACGCGCGCGGGGGTGCCACGTTCGACCGGGAGGGGCGGGGGGAGGATGCCCGCCGGTGGCCGCGGTGGCCGCGACGTCTCCGCGAGCTCTGGGGAAGGAGTGGCCGACGGGACTCGTGGACGGGGCGATGGGCGCCGGGAGGCGGGGAGCGACGCGAAAGCCGTGCCGTTGGGGCAGGGGGTGGGCTTGGTGGCCGCACCGCCACCTCCGCGGCCACCATTGCCGCCATCACCGCCGCCGCCGCTGCCGCCACCGCCACCGCCGCCGCCACCACCGAGATCACTATCGCCGCCGCCACTGCCGCCGCCCCCGCCGCCACCACTGCCACCGCCGCCGCCGCCACCGCCGCCACTTCCGCCCCCGCCGCCGCCGCGGTCGCCATAAACCGGCGCGGCCGTCGGGCGCGGCGGCGCTGGGGTGGCAACCCGACTCGGGCGGGGCGTCACCAAACGCCCCTTGCGGCCGCGCTTCCCCCCCCCCCCGCCGGCTCCCCCCCCCCCTCCCCCCTCGTGCCCCCGTGCTCACGACACGGCTCGCTCGACCCCGATTCGTAGTCGGCGAGTCGGCGTGGCGGCGTCCGTGCGGCGGTGCCTACCGCCGACGCACCCGTCGGAGCCGCCATGTCGCTACCGCCGCCGCCTCCTCCGCCGCCACCACCGCCGCCACCGCCGCCGCCGCGCACGGAGCCGGGCGGCACTGCCATTGCAGCGGCAGCGGCAACACCCCCACCGGCGGCGGCGGCGGCCACCACCACCGCCGCCGCCACGGTAGCGGCGGCGAGGGCGGCGAGTGGCGGTCGCCACCGCCGCGGCCGCCGCGACGGCGCTCCCCGTTGGAGCACCATGGACTTGGTGTCTTGTAGGGGGGGGGGGCGGGGGGTGGGAGACCGGCGGCCTTCGAGGTGGTCACGCGGCGGCTTGGGGAAGGGAAGGGTGGGACAGGGTGCCCGGAGAGAAAGGGGGGGATGAAGGAAGCGCCGCGGCCGCCGCCACGCGATGCGGCTGCCGAGGGGGGTGCCGCCGCCGTTGTGCGGCGGCGATGATGTAGGGCGACGGGCGCGGCGGGCGACCCGCCGCGCGGCAGCCCGCCGTCGTCCCCGTGACGCCCCCACTGCTGCTGCCAAGTGCTGTCGCCACCGGCACCGGCGCCAGCACGCCAGACCATGCCACACTCCACGTCCCCGCCGCCGCTATCGCCGTCGCCACCGCCGTCGTCTCCCCACATGGGCCACCAGTGGCAAGAACCCCGCCGCGTCGCCCGCCCCCCCCCCCCCCTCCCCCAGAGCCGCACGCCCAGTGTCAAGCCCACCCTCCCCGGCGGCGGCGCACGCGCACACACACGCCGCGGCCGCCACCACCGGCAGGCTGCTGCTGTCAAGGAGCAGCGTGGCGCAACCGCCGCTCCGTCCGACCGCGGGGTTGCTCCGCTCCCCCGCGGCCTCGTGCCTGTCAAGGAATGGGCGGCGCGGGGAACCGGCGTGGCGGTCGGCGGCGGCGGCGGCGGCGGCGGCTGTCAGGACCGTCCCTCCCAATGGGCATGGGCGCCCGGCTGCCGGGCGACCGGCGGCCAGGCGGCGCGCGCCGCACCGGCCACCGCGCTCGGCGCAACCGTCGGACGCGCCGGCTCCCTGCGCGGGAGCAGAGCCCACCACGCGGGGGTCTGACACGCACGGGCGGCGGGTCGGGCAGGCGGCCGACCGGCAACGCGACGGTGCGCCGCGGTGCGTGGCGGGCTCGGCTGTCGCGTTCCTGGTGGGCGCGGGGCGGCGATGGAGGCACGAGGCCGGCAGAGCCGCCGCCGCGTCCGTCGTCTGCCCGTCGAGAGCCCGGTGGACGCGCCACCGTGGCGGCTGCCCGCCACCAAGTACGAAGGGATTGGGATGGGAGTTGCGACGGAAACTTAGGTCCGACGCATTACAGCATCGTCACGGCCGCCGCCGTGACGCGAACTGCCTGCACCTTCACCTTGACGCGAGCTGCTTGCGCCTGGCGCACGACGCCAGCGAGACAGCACTGCGACGGGAAGAAGACACGCGGGCCGCTCGTCAGCACCAGCGCCGCGCGTCTGCTTTTTTTTTTTTTTTGCCAGGAACACCTCTGCCTCTGTTTTCCCCCTTCCCGTGACGCTCGGCCGGCGGCGTCATGTCGGCTTCCTCGGTTGGCGCTGCCAGCCAGGCGGCGGCGGCGGGCGCTATCGCCGTCGACGGCCGGGATGGCACTTCTGCCTCTTTGGTCACCGCCGCCGCCCCCACCCGCCCCCCTCCCCCTCCCTCCCCCTCTTCACCGGCGTTGGTGTTCCCCCCCCTACCTCCGTCGGCGGTGCGGACGCCTCTCCCCGGCGTCACGATCCACCCCGACTACCTCTCCCCCACCGAGGCGGCCGCGCTCGTCGCCTCCCTCGCCGCCCTCCCCCCCCGCGCCTGGCGCGCCACGTCTGGGCGGCGGGTGATGAACGTCGGGGGCCTCCCCCACGCGCGTGGTCTGCTGCCAATGCCCCTCCCCCGGTGGCTGACGGCGGCGCCCGTGTGGGCGCGCCTCGCGGCCGACTTTTTCCCGCCCGCCGCGCCGCCCAACCACGTGCTCGTCAATGGGTACGCGCGGGGGGCGGGATCCTCCCGCACGCCGACGGGCCCGTCTACGCCCCGCGGGCGGTCATCCTGTCGCTGGGTGTGGGTGTCACGATGGATTACTGGCGCGAGGCGGGCCTCATTGCGGGGGGCGGTGACGGCGGTGACGGCGGCAGCGGCGGCGGCGGCGGCGGCGGCGGCGACGCGGACAGCGGCGGCGTCGGTGGAGGCGAGCAGCCGCTACCCGACGGCGACACGAGCATGCGCCGCCGCCGCGTTGGGGGCGTGCGCATGGAGCACGGCAGCGTGCTTGTCATGGAGGGGGAGGCGTACACGGACATGCTGCACGGCATTGAAGAGGTGGAAGGCGGGGGGGGGGCGGCCGACGACGAGCCGGTGCGCTACTCGCTGACCGTCCGGCGCGTGCCGCGGACGTTGAAGCCGGGCATCCGCCTATTCAACCGGTAGAGGGGGCGCAAAGACGGCGCTGTGACCGGTGTGTTTGGGCGACCGTCTGGGGGCACGCACCGCGCCGCTGCCGCTGCTGTGAAGCAAGCGGTCGCTATGAGCGTGGAGTCGTCCGGTACGGTGGCAGCCGGCCTCGCTCTCTGCTGGCGTCGTACGCCAGGTGGATGCGGCCGCGGCACTGCAGCGTGGGCTGCGCATGGAACGGCGGAGTAGCCATCGGCAATGCCGGGTGGGAGCAGAGCAGACGGGCGTCGAGTGGCTGCCGCCGCCACCGTTGAGTCGTGTTGCTACCTGTACAGTGATGGTTTACTCACGCTACCCTGTGGCCGTCGCTGGTCAGGCCTCCGGACCCGCGTGACGGCGGCCAAGCTTATCCACACGCCCGCACCACTCTCGCCCCCGCAGCTGCCCACGGTGCGCCACGCGCGCGGCGGCGCCGCCTTCACTTCGCCCCCCTTCCACATTAGCACGCCCCCCATCGGCCGCGGGTGGACATGCCCCCGCACCGACGGTGACCACACCCCCCACACCCCTCCTCTGCGCCCCAAGGGCCGCCCCACCCGCTGGCCGACTGCGACGCCTTGGCCGACGGGGGCCCCTGCCACCACGAGCCCTGCTGCCGCCGCCGCCGACGATTCGCGGCCTTCCGCTCCTTCTCTACGTGCTTGGCGTGCATCCACCGGACGGCGCGGCCGACCCAGGTGGTCGTCAACAGCGCGTGGAGGGCGGTGGCAATGGCCGTCGCGGGAGCCCACGCCACGCCACCATCGGTGAGGGCGCCGTGGAGGCTGGTGGCGAGGGCGGCCGCACCCTCGGCGGGAAGTGCCGGCCGGCCGACGCTGTCGTCGCCACTATCGCGGACGCAAACGTCGCGGCCGCACTTGTCACGCTTCGCATCGTTGCGGTCGCCGGTGGACTCGTCGTTGAGGTCTGAGGGCTCCCCCAGCAGGCGGAGGCCCTCGCCGTCTGCCCAGGCCAGCTTGGCGGCCTTGACGATGGGCTCCACGCCCACGTCAATAGCCGCCTTGAGGCCCTCCCCGAGAACCTCTGACAGCCGGGTCTGGGGGGGAGGGGCGTCGGGAGCGGCGGCGACGACCACCTCGACCGACGGGCGCGGCGGCGGGGTCCACTCTGGCAGCGAACCGGTACCTGCTGGTGTCACGGCGGGGCCGGGGCGGGCCACCACCAGGGCGGCACCCTCCGCCACCTCCCCGTCCAGCGAGTCTGGCGGGTCCGCGTCGGGGTAGAGTGGCGAAAGCGGGGCCAGCGGGTGGTCCTCGGACCGGTCCACCGACGGATACAGTGGCGAGGTGAGCACCCCCTTGGCGGACGCCTCCCCGGCGTCGGCGGTGCCGCCCAGTCCCTTGCCCTCCCCTTCATCGTCTGTCGGCAGCGGCGACGGCGGCGCCGACGGAGTGGGCGGGGGCAGCGCCACCAGCGTGAGTCGCAGCACCCCCCCCCCGCGCAGGGCCTCGGTCAGCTCGGCGTCGCTGCTCAGCGTCACCTCATCCCCGTCCGCGTCGGTGTAGGTGGCGGCGGCCACGTCGGACGGCGCCAGGCCGTGCGGGGCGGCGGCCGCGGCGAGGAGGGCGCCAAACGTGGGCGGCGGTGAGGCGGGGAGGGACAGCCGCCGGCGGGTGCCCGCGACGGTGACTTTGATGGGGAGGAGGTCCGCCATGGCGACAGCCCGCCGACAGGGAGGGGCAAGGGGAAGGGGGGGTGCGGTGGGCGGGCGTTCGAGCGCGGGTCGCGGGGATGAGGGAGAATAGGCTAGACGCTCGCACCGACGGCAGGTGTGCGACGGGGAGAGGGTGGGTGAAGGAATGATCCTACGACAAGGCGAGCGTCTTGAGGTCCACCGCCAGTGCGGCTGGCGCACTTGTGATATAGGCGCACCGGCGTGGTGGTGCGCCCGGTGCCCTTGGTAGACGAGGATGGCTCGATGGCGAGAGTAGGTGCCATCCATCATGGACCGACGCGCGTGAGCCAGGTCCGTGTGGGGCGGCGATGGACCAATCAGCGGCCGGGACTGGCCGCGGCTGCCTGCTGGCCCTGCTGTCCTACAACAACGGGCCAGAGAGTGGACGAAGACACAGTCATTGCTGTCCTTGAAATTCTCGCGATCTCGAGAAGACGTACTGATTGTGCCTCGTTACATTGTGATCTATCCCTCAAGGTTGTATTTCCGATGTCATTTTTGAGATAAGTATGAGACATACCCGTGAAAGAATGAAATAAATTGAGCTATTCGCCGCATGATTTCCTGTCGCTTTGCTTCACGTGTGCCCGACGCCACAACGGGCCGAACAGCCGAAGCGCCCGCGGCCGACCGCCCGCGCGACCAAGTCCGTGGCCTACAGCGCGGCCCTGCCCGCATCACCCGTGAGCGCATTGTCAGTCGATGATGCGGGCGGCCGCGCTGCCGCTGCGTCGAAAGAGACCCGCCAGTCCGAGCTGACAATCGCTTCTGCCGGCGTTTGCTGTGGCGCTGGTTCACGTCGTGTGCCCCCCCCCCCCCCCCTGCGGTTCCCGCGCGAGCGGGGGCTGCGGCCTCCTGTTGCCGCTGCTCCCCCTGCCGTATGGCCACTCACACCTCAATGGCCGCTCTTCTGGTCGTTGGCGGTGGCGGGGCGTCGAGGTGAGTCGCTCGCTATTTTCGCACGTGCCCGGCGCGGCGTGCCCCCTCACGGGCCTGGTCAGTGGACGGGTGTGCTGAGGGGGCGACGACACGCGCCCCTCCGCCCGCGGGTGCCGTCGTGTGTTGCGCGTGGCGTGGCGTCCCGAAGCTGCTGCCGTCGTCGCCCCGGCGACTGGTGGTGGTGTGGCGGGTTAGAACCGGCCGCGCCGCTGGGTGCTACCGCTGGCCTAGGTGCGAGTGTGGTCTTCCCGGCCCATTCCCCGTTCGCCGGCCCACCACCCGCTTCGTTTCCCCCCCCGTCGTTTTCCCCTCCCCGCCCTCCCCGCGCAGCGCCGCCGTCGTCGCGCGGCTCACCAACGGCGTGAGCGTACGCCTCCGCGGGGCGCTTTTTTTGCGCGCCGCGTGGGGCCCCCATGGAGACCGTCTCCATGCCCGCCCCCGATGCTGGTGGCGTGGCGCCCGTCGAGCCGGCGACCGCCGCGGTAGCCGAGCGCGCTGACGCGCCGCCAGGCGAGGGGTACCAGCCCAAGACGATTGCCGATTTTGAGGGCGGCTTTGACGGCGGCGACGGGCCGCCGCCACACCCGTCAGACGATGACGCCGCCAACCGGGACGCGGAGGGGGCGGCCGGGGGCGGCCGCCAAAACGCGTCGGATGCCGACCTGGTGCGTGACTCGGCGCACACGTCACCGCCGCTGCTCTTCATGACCGCCCTGTCGGTGGTCGCGCTCATCGTCTTTGGCATCTTTCTCATCTTGGCGGCCAAGTGCACGATTGGCTCCCTGTGCGGGGTGCTGGACAAGAGCGGCGCCGCGGGCGACCGGTACGTGTTTGTCAACCAGGCGTTTCGGGTGCCCGTCTCTTGGCTGTGGGGGGCCTTTACAGCCTCGCTGCTGGGCATCGTCTTTGTTTCCCTCTACGCGCTGACGCTGGTGCGCAAGGACGTGGGTAGCGACTACATGGTGGAGCTCGCCACCTACATTCGGCAGGGCAGCTTTGCTTTCCTCTTCCAAGAGTACTCGCTGTTGCTGCTGGTGGTGGTCCCGCTGGCAGTGCTGGTGGGCTTCGCCACGACCTGGTCGGCAGCGGGCTGTTACGCGCTGGGCGCGCTGCTGTCGGCGTTGACGGGCTTTGTGGGCATGTCGGCGGCGACGCGCGGCAATGTGCGGACGGCGGCGGCCGCCGCATCGGACGGGCTGGGCCCCGCGCTCAACGTGGCGTTCCGCTCGGGTGCGGTCATGGGCCTGTCGGTCGTGTCGATTGGTCTAGCCGGCGTCAGTGGCTGCTACCTCATCTTTCGAGATGTGCGCGCGCTGGCGGGCTTTGCGGCTGGCGCCAGCACCGTCGCACTCTTTGCCCGGGTCGGCGGGGGCATCTACACCAAGGCGGCCGACGTAGGCGCCGACCTGGTCGGCAAGGTTGAGGCGGGCATCCCTGAAGACGACCCTCGCAACGCGGCCACCATTGCGGACAATGTGGGCGACAATGTTGGGGACGTAGCGGGCATGGGTGCAGACCTCTTTGAGTCGTATGTCGGCTCCATCATTGCGTCGGCGCTGCTCGGCTCGGCGCTTCCGTACGTCTTTAACGACCCGTACGCGCTGTGTGTGTTCAATCACCTCAAGATTGACCGAGAGTGCGTCTTCCTGCCCAGCGTGAGCGTCAAGGGCTCCTTTGCGGCGCAGATCTGTCGGTCGGGAGACCTCTACCGGGGCTACGAAGCACTCTCACAGAGCGCCTCCAACTCTTCCTTCATTGCGCTGCCGTTTCTCCTGGCCACCATTGGCATCCTCGCGTCCATCCTGTGCACACTGTTTGTGCGTGTTCCCAGTTCGGCATCTACATCGGACGTGGCTGGTCGGGCGGCGGCGACCAAGACGCTCCTCCGCTCGCTCCGGGTCAACATGTTTGTTGCCGTCGCGTTGGTGATTGCCGGCTCGGCGGGGGCAACGTGGGGCCTGTTTGGCGGCGGCTCATCGTTTGGGTCTGCCCGTGGCTTTGGCGCGGCAGACCTGCCCACGTGGACGCTGTCGGCACCCGCTGGCGACCCGTCGCGGTGTATGCCGCAGAACATGCTCTTCAACAACCGCGTGGCGGTCCCGCCGTTGCGGCAGGTGGATCAACGGTACCTGCCGATTGACAGCCTCGGCTATGACTTCCCGTCGGCCTCCGAAGTGCCGTGGCGCCTCTTCCTCTGCGTTCTCATTGGGCTGCTGTTGGGGGTGTTCATTGCCTCCTTGACGGAGTACTTCACTGCGTCGTCCTCGTCGCCCACCGCCAGCATCTCGGCAGCGGGGGCGTACGGGGCTGGTGCGGTGGCCATTCAAGGCCTGGGCTTGGGCTTGCTTTCTACTGCTGCGCCGCTGCTGTTGGTAGTGGCCACCATTATCGGAGCGTACGAGCTGTTTGGCGCCTATGGGGTGTCCCTGTCTGCGGTGGGCATGCTGTCCACGCTGGGGGTGACCATGTCCACTGATGCGTACGGTCCAGTGGCGGACAATGCTGGCGGGATTGCCGAGATGGCCCGCCTTCCGCCGTCGGTGCGCGACACGACTGACGCGCTCGACGCACTCGGTAACACGACGGCGGCAACCGGCAAGGGTTTCTCCAACGGTTCGGCTGTTCTCACTGCTTTTGCGTTGTTGGTGGCGCTCGTCCAAGATTCAGGGCTGCTGCCGTCGCCGCTGGAGCTGACGGGCTCCACGACGATGAATCCAATTCGCCACATCACGGACGGAGACATGGTTGCCCTGTCGGACATCTATGTGGTCGCGTCGACGCTTATTGGGGTGATGCTGCCGTTCGTGTTTGCGGGCCTGCTGATTCTGTCGGTCAGCCGCGCGGCGCAGGCGATGATTGTGGAGGTGCGCCGCCAGTTCCGTGAGATCCCTGGCCTACGAGACACGCCACTCAACAACGATGACGCTGGAGTCGTGCGGCCGGACCATGTGCGGTGCATCCGTATCGCGACGCGGGCGGCGCTGCTTGAGATGATTCTACCTGGCGTCTTGGCGATCATGACGCCCCTGTTTATCGGGTTTGGCTTTGGCCAGCGGGCTCTCGTTGGTCTGCTGGTTGCCGCCATCGCGTCAGGGTACCTCCTGGGGCTGGTGTTGAATAACGCGGGCGGCGCCTGGGACAATGCCAAGAAGCTGGTCGAGACGGGCCACTATGGGTCGGACAACGCCAAGGGCTCCGCCTGGCACCATGCCGCCGTTGCCGGTGACACGCTGGGCGACGCGATGAAGGACACGGCCGGTCCTGCGCTCAATATCCTGATTAAGCTGATGGCCAGCTTTGGTCTTGTCGCCGTCGGCCTGATGAAGGTGGATAACACGCGAGGCTGGGTGGGCCTCATCCTCTTTTTTGTCACCGCGGCGTTTGCGCTGCTGTTTGGCTGGTTCAGCAACTCCCGTGCCAGCCAAACGCAGGCGGCGGCAATGGCCGGCATGGATGCGGCCGAGTACGAGCCCAACGATGACCTGACGTCGACGGTGCCCAAGATCCGAGCGCGGAGCCCGTTCTACGAGCCGGGGCCCGCAGTGAACGCGGCAGTCCCAGGCTCGGAACTATACAATGCGTACGCGAGCGCCGCGGATGAGGGCATCCGCGACCCAGCGGAGCTGCCAGGGCTGGAGAACTACGCGACGGATGTGGCGACGCCGCTGCTGGCTGCTCCCCCCGCTGCTCCGTAGCGGAGCATATGACCCTTTGCTCTTGACTGACTCATTCGTTCACCTACGGGCAACACAGTACCCAGTCAGACTGAAGTAGAAGCGGCTCCCTGGGCCATGGAGGTTTTTGTGTGTGTAAAGCGACGGCTTTCCCCCCTTGTCATAGGTGTCACGTGTCGTCGTCCTCACTGCGCGCAGTCGAGAACGGGCGGAGAGTAGGAGCGGTGGCGCAGAGCGACACCCCAAAAGCCAACATGAGCGGCTCCCCCTTCTCACGACGTGAGCGACTCCCGCATCGCGCTGATGTGAGCCGCTTTCCCATCGCATTGGTGTGAGCGCCGGAGTAGGCCCAGGCACGTTCCTATGACCACTTCACCAGGAATCAAACAGAGCTGTCCCGTGACTGCTCACTCCGCTTGCACTGTGCATCGCTCTACTGTGCTGGGGAGCACGCAGTAATGCTGTAACGGCGTACCCCAGGTAGCCGCATAGCAGCTGTTATGCTGGCGGGAAAGCCGCTGACAGACAACAGCCACTGTCGCGACCGCAACCGTTGGATGGTCCAAGTAGCCGGATTATAAACAAGCAAAGCGTCAGCACGACAGCACCGTACTCATGATGACACCTTCTCTATCGCGTCGGCCATCCCCGCCTCGTCCGTCTCAATCATTTCCCGGCGCTCCTCTTGGCGCTCCAAGTCGTTCCCACGTGGAATAGACACCTTGGAGACAGTGTAGAGGCGGTGCTGACAGCAAGTCGCCACCAGCAGCAACAGCGCACACAGTTGCAGGACACGGATGGTGCCCCAGTTCTTGTACAGCGTGAACACCACGATGGCGTTGAGGGGGACGCGGTAAAAGTTGAGTGTTGCCGACCGCGTCTCCTCTGGCACGTACCGGGATCGTACGGTCGCCATGGCTGGGAAGTACACACCGCAGACGACCTCGAATAGCAGGAAGGCAATGTAGACGGGCACCAGCGCCGTCGTCAGCGTCGCCACCGCAAACACGCCCACGCTCACGGCAAACGCGTTGCGGAGGAAGAGCTCCTCGGGGGACCGCTTGGATAGGAACGTAAACAGGCTGCTGCCAATCATAATGGCCACCATGAAGGTCGAGAAAATCATGCCGTGTGGGATCTCCTTGCCCCCCGCGGTCAGGTCCGACGCGGTCTGGAGCGCAGGCGTCCACATAAACACAAACGTGTACATGGCGCCCTCAAAGCACGATTGGACAATGCCCACCAGGACAATCTTTTCGTCCGCCACGATGGTGCGCCACGCGTTGCGCAGGCCGCCGCCAACGCTCTGCGACGAGTCCCCATAGTTCTCAGTCCACGTTGCCGCCACCACCACGCCAGTGATGACCAGCACAAGCAGGGACACGTCAAAGGGGGCTACCTTACCCGCCACACCCGCCGCCGCGCCAGCCACCTGGCCAGACACAATAGCCACGATGGCGTTGCCAAACTGGGCCTTGGAAAAGGTCTCTGAGAGCCACGACGGCTCATAGCCGCGCTTGTTGTGCTCGTACACCAGCCAGCTTTCAAACGCAGAGAAGAGGATGGACGTGGCAATGCCGCCAAGGATGCGACCGACCATCAGGACCTTGAAGTCTGGCGAATGCTTGGTCACACAGGACAGGCCATACGTGAGGACGAAGAAGAGCACGTTGGAGCGCCGCCCATACTTGTCCGCGACCGAGCCGACAAAGGTCCCGAACAGCGCGGACGACCCAAACCCAGCGATAAACAGCTGGCCGATGGCGGCCTTGTCATAGCCGTACGACGAGTAGAGGGCGTACACATAAGGGCCCTGGAGCCAGTCAGACGCAACGGCCAGCAGATAGACCAACAGGTAGTTGCGCTGAAAGGACCCGAAGTCTGCCGCCCCGGTGCTGCCCGCCCCCTCACCAGTCGCCCCGACGGCATTAGAGGCCGAGTGCTCCTGCCGCTCCGCCGAGTACTGTGCCCATCGCACCGCAACACAGACAGCTGAGAGCACACCAAACACTTCTACGTACATGGTGGCCGCGGGCAGGGACAGCCGCACCGCAGGCAGGGACAGCGACGCCGCGGACGCGGGGCGGGCGCGGCCAAGCGAGCAGCGGCAATGGGGCACGTGGGTGCGCGGGCGGGCGGGTAGGGGGGCGGGCGGCGACCCGCGGCAGCCTCAAATTCGGACCCCCCACGTCGGCCGGCGGCGACCGTCCTGACCAGCCAGAGCGGAAAAACAAGCCGGGGCGGACAAACGCGCACGCAGCGTCCCACCGCCCCTTCCCCCCTGTGCAGAGGAGACGCACGCAGTCCTACGCGGCCACACGGGCGGCACAGAGCAGTGCACGCGAGGGGGATGGGCAGTGGCGCGTTCCGCCGAGACACTGCCACCGCGGTTGCTGCCGTCACGCCGCCGGCGCATTGGCCCCCCTCCCTCGGGGTGACGGTGCGGGCAGAGACACCACCAGCAGGCTTCAGTGCGTCCACGCACTCGATACAGGGGTAAGGGTAGTGGAGACCCTCAGACGCTTCCCATTGGACTATGGACGGCTGTTGATCCCACTCCCATTCGTCCCTGCCGACACTGTCAGCGATAAAGCGAGTCCATTAGTAAATACCAAAGATCTACGTCAGATGTTGTCGTCACAATTCTTTTTCGGTACGGCACGAGTTCAGCTGTGCGTCCACTCACGTGGTAATTAGCAGTTGCGCGGCCATCTGTCGTCGACCCGTAGCTGACGAACGGAACGGTACGGCGAGTAACACAAGACCGATATAGCCACCACTAGTGCAGGGGCGCACGCGACAAGGATAACTGTGATCGCGCTCTCAAGTGGCCCGATACAGCCACATGGCGGGACCAGACCTGTCGCGGCTGCAACTGCTGCTATGGAGCCCATCGCGAGTCTCTCGAGAAAAAAGTCGGCGGGACCGACGCCAACGTGACTGCGACGGTCCGCGCTGGCGCTGGGGACCCACAGACTGGCACGGGCTCTTTGACACTTCATTTCGCGGGTGGGGTGTGCACCACGCAATGCTTTTCGATCAAACACGGGGTCTGCCATCCTGCGTGCCGCGTCGTATTTCCTTTGCAGACAGCGGATCCGAATGGGTCATGGAGACGGCAAGCGTCGGCCCGAGTGAACAAAGAAACAAGAGTGATCCCAGGGAAGACGTCCAACAGAGGCGGTGGTGGTGCATCCCAATCAATCCAGTTTCCGTCCTCGCCGGTGGTGTGCCCCCCCTGCGCAGTGTCCGAACACGCGATGACTGTACTGTACGTACATCCCGTGGAGAGCTGCGTTTTCGGTTTCTCTGGGGGGGTTGGTCTCTTTCCTGAGAACATACTCAAGACCCAGTGACTGTTCATTGAGAGAGACATGTGGGTACTTTATCCAGCGTGTGTTTGACTCGGTGCGTTTCGCGCGGGGAGGGGCGCGCCGTCGCGGCTGCGCTTCCAGCCACAAGGCCGACTTGGCTGCTACATGGCACCGCCACCCTCTGCTCTGCCCCGGCAGGCGCGCGGCTGCCCGCGTTGGGGTGCGTGGCTCGCCGGCGCGGACGCCACGCGGATGTGTGCGGAACGGCCGGTTGCGGGGACGGCCATGCCGTCGTCCCCCCCCCCCCGCCGCGGAGCACCCCGTTGCCGGTTGGCCCTCTTGGCTGCCGTCTCGCGGCGCTGCACGTCCCCGCGGGGCGGGCCCGGATCCCACGGCGATTCGCGACGTGGGCGCCATCGCCGCGGCGGTCTCGCGCCCACGCGCGCACCCGGCCGGCCGCGCGGACGCGTCCCGCCAGTGCGTCGTTGCAGTTTTTGGTTGCGGCGGTGCCACGCACGCCGGCCGTCCCGGGTGGAGTCGCCGTGCGCAAGACGCGTCGCGTGTCTCGAGTGGGGGGGGGGGGGGGGGTGGGAGGGGGGACGGCAGGTCGCTGCACGCCTACACACTTCTTTGGTCTGCTGCCGCCCCCCCCCCCCCCCCACCCTTCCCCCCACTCAAACCCCCGTATGGGCCGGGACGTGTGCCTGACGGGGGTTCCGCCGACCCGCGTTCCCCCCCCCCCCCCACCCCCCTCTTTCAAAGTTGGCGGCCCGCCCGCTGGGCGAGCCCCGCCCGTCCCACCAGACGCGCCGTCCCGCGCCGGCAACGTCCCGGTTGCCCGGCAGCGGCCACGCGCGGCGTCAGCGGCACGGTGCCGCCCGCGCGTCCGATTCAGGGTCGTCCGGCGGGGGGGGGGGGAGCGATGGAAACGACCGCCGACACACGGCTGGATGAAGTGGCGGGGAGATCACGGCGCGTTGGTGCGTGCGCCCGCTCATCCCCAGCCGGCACCACCGACGGGGTGGCCGTCTCCGTCTCTCCCTTGCCCCCCCCCCCGCCTCCTCTTCCCCAACAGCCCCTTCCTTGCCGCCGCCCTCCCCCCCTCGCTCCCCCCCCCTGCGTTTTGAGTTGGCGCTCTGGGTGCTTGGAACGGGTGGTGTGATCCCGCGACGCGGCTGCTCGCACGGCGGCGGACGCGCGGCCGCGGGGGGAGGAATGGGGCGTCTGCGGGTTGGTCCGCGCGGGGGGGGGGGGGGGGGGGTGGGGGGGGGCGGCCCATCCCCGTCGGCAGGCATCCCGGGGGGGGGCTGAGCCCCACGTCGGCCGCGCCGCCGCGGGCGTTTGCCGCACGCACGCCAATGGACGCGGCCGCCACCGCCGTCGGTGCCCCCTCCCGCCGCCGCGGCGGCGGCTCCCGCCAGCCGGGAACGACCCGCCGCCGCGGGCGTGCCGGCCGGCGTACCGTACCGCGGCCGCCGCGGCGCGCCACCCGCGCCGCCACCGCCGCTGCGGTTGGCCGCGGCGGCTGATGGTCGGCGGCAGCGCCTGGCACCGCACGCCAACCCCGCCGCCGCACTCTGCGCCGCCGCCGCCGTCGGTGGCGACGTTGCCCGGGTGGCGCCACCGCCCTGGGTGCCCCCCCCCCCCTCCCCCCCCCCCCCCCCCCCCCCACCCCCCCGCCCCCCCTTCCGCTTCCGCATTCGCCGTGGGTGCCGCCCGCGGGTGCCATACCGCGGCGGCCGCGGCTTCCTCCGCCGACCCGCCGCGGCGGGGGTGGGTGTCCCCTGCCACGCCGCCGCCGCCACTGGCGGCGGCCGAGACGCGCGGCGGCGGCGGCCGCCGCCATCAACCCACACCCACCCACCCGCGGCGGCGCATGGGCGTCATGGGTGGCGTCGCCGCGCTGCTGGCGGATGGCACCCCCGGCCGTGGCGCGCACCGCCGCCCCGGCCCGTCCCGCCCCGGCCCGCCGCACCGCGCCGCGCCGGGCGCCCGCCGTGGACACGCGTCGGCGGTGGGGACGGGGGGGGGGGGGGGGGGCCGGCCACACCCGTTGGTGGTGTGGGGGGATGGGAAGGGGGGGGGGGGGGGGGGGGGGGGGGGCGCACCTCCCGGTAGATGGGCGGCGCGTCGCCGTCTCGGCCGCCGCGACGCCTCGCGACGGCAGGCAACGGCGCGGACGGCGGGGGGGGCGGCTCTGCGCGGCGGCGCGGCGCTCTCCCCCCTGCCGCCGCCTCTGCCACCGGCCGGCGGCGTGTGCCGGCGGTGGAGGGGGGTTTTCCCACCCCGCCAGCTCGCCGCCGCGTGGGTGAGGTGGCGGCGCGTGCCCGCCTCGCGCCGCCGCGGCGACAGCGCGAGGACGCGGCCGCCCGCAGCTGCCGCGCCAGTGCCGCGCCTCTGGGCCACGCCCGGCGCACATCCACGTCCCCGGCCATTGCCGCTGCTGCCGCGGCCGTCTCTTCCGGCTGCTCGTGCCTTGCTTGTGGGTGTGGACCCCCCCCCCCCCCCAACCCTTTCTGTGAGGGGCTCGGCAGTGGGGTGGTGTCTCTCGCCCGACCCTCCGCGGGCTGGGCCGGACGCGAGCCGCGTGCAGACACGAGGCCTGAGGGGGGGTGGCGGCCACCCGCTGGGGGGGTCTCGCTGCCGCCGCCGCCGCCCCTGTCCCGCGACGCGGCGGCCGTCCGCAGTGTCTACCCGGCGCACCGCCGCCCGTGGGTGGTTGTGCCTGCACTCTGAGGCGGCGGCGGTCGCCCGACTCGGCCCACGAGGGTGGGAGGCGCGGACGGGAAACAGCGGGGCGGCGCGGGTGGGACGGCGACGACGACGGTGGGGACCACCCCTCCCGCCCCCTGCGGCTGGGGCTCCCCCGGGGGTGCCATCCACCACCCACGCCCGCCTTCACCTCCTCCCGCGGCGGCGCAGCCGCTACCTACCCGGGCTCGTCTGCCGCCGCGGCTCACCGCCGCGCCTCGCCACCGCACGCCGCTGCCGTCGCCGCTGACGCTGCCACCCGCCCGCGGCCGTCACCCGCGGGCTGCCGCGGCTCCGCGTCTCGCGACGGCGCGCGAGGTCCAAACTGCGGCCGCCGCCCGCCTGGATTCCCCCCCGCCCTGCACCGCCTGCTAGGCGATGGCGGTTTCTCCCCTTTTTTTTTTTTTTTTTTTTTTCCCTCTCGCCCGGCCTCGCCCGCGGGGCCCGCTCCCAGACTTCTTCGTTGGCAGGAGCGCGCCGCCGGGGGGTCGTCTCCCGCGAGTGCGGCACGCTGAGGAGAACCCGGGACCGCGCTTTCCACCCGCCCGCCGCGCGCGCGCTCACCGCGCTTGCCTCATCACCCCACCACATCACCACCACACCACCCGGGCAGGTGCCTTCTTCTGCCGGCGGCCTGCGCTGCCCGGCCTGCCCCTCTCGGCCGCCGCTGACGTTGGCGCGCGCACCCGGGGGTGGCGTCCACCCCTGGCACACGCCGCAGCCTCAACCCTCGCTCCTCCTCCCCCCTGCCTACTCCCTTCTTCTCCCCTTGTCCACCTCCCCACCTGGCGTATACGCGAAACGCCACACGTGTATCCGTATCCCCACTGACGGCGGGACCGCTTGGGGTCCCCCGCCCCCCCCTCCCCCTCCTTCCTGCCGCCTGTGCGGCCGCGTGTGGCCGGCGCGGCCGCGTCCCCAAAGCCCCCACCGTGGCGGCGGCCGCCACGACGGGGGGGACCGGTCGGCAGCCGCGGCCGCCGCGGCCGCGGCCGGGTGCGCCCGGCGGCGGCGGCGTGGCTGGCGGCGGCGGCGGCGGCAGCGGCGGCGGCAACAGAGGCGGCGGCAGTAGCGGTGGCACCGGTGGTTGCGCCGACGGCGGTGACGCCCTGCCGACCGTCTCGTCGTCGGCGGCAAGCAACTGGGCGGCCGGAGCGGGTGGCGGCGGGGCGGCGCCACCGCCGGGTCCCCCGCCGCCACCGGGCCCGCTGCCCATCCGGCGGCCACTCCCTGTCCCCCCCCCCCCCCGGCGACGCCCGCCTGGTGCACCCACTCCCCCCTCCACCACCGCCGCGCCCATGATGGCGCTCGGCAGCGGGGTGGCTCCGCCGCCGTCGTCGCTGCCGACCGCGACCCCCCCCGCGCGGGGTGGCAGCGACGCGGCGACGCCGACGGGGCTGGCGCCGCCGCCGGGGCGTGGCCAAAAGCGCAAGAACACCTCCTCGCCCGCCAGCTCCCCGGCGCAGTGGTCTGCCAATGGTCGTGGCGGCGGTGGTGGCAGCGGTGGCGGCGGCGGCGGCGGCGGTGGTGGTGGTGGGGGTGGCGGCGGCGGCGGCAATAGCGGCGGCGGCGGCGTCGGCGGGCCTGGTCGTGGTGGTGGGGGCGCCGCCGCCAGCGGCGGCGGACTTGGACTTGGCCTCGTCCTGCCGCCGCGCCGACAGTCATCCGCTCCGGCGCCTGCCTGGAATGAGGGCGCGGACCCCCTGTTTTGGGGGGGGGATGGCGGCCGTGGGGCGGGAGCAAGAGGTGGCGCGGCGTATGGCGGGGGGTCAGGCACCCTCGGCGGCGGCAGGGGTGCGGCGGCCTGGGGCGCGGGCGGTGTCGCCGGCGGGGGGGGGGGGGGGCGGCTCGGTGGCGGCAATGGCGGCAATGGCGGCGGCGGCGGCGGCGGCGGCGGCGGCGGCGGCGGCGGCGGTGGCGGTGGTGGTGGTGGTGGCGGCCTGGGCGGTGCCTGGGGCGGCCTGGATGGCTTGGCCGGCGCCATCAAAGGCGAAGGCATTGGCTACGCTGTCGACTCGGGCGGCAGCGAGGACACGAGCGGCAGCCCCAACGGGCTCATCGTGGTCGGCGGTGCAAACGGCGGCGGTGGTGGTGGCGGCGCAAGTGCTGGGGGCGGCGCTGGCGCCCCTTCACAGGCTGGCGGGCTGCTCGGCATGTTGCCAGGCGGGGGCGGGGGGGGGGGGGCTCTCCTTCACGGCGGCGGCGGCGGTAGCGGCGGCGGCGGCGGCGGCATGCGCCCGCTGGCAGGCGGGTATGGCGCGCCGCTTGGCGTGGACGGCGGCAGCGCTGGGGGGGATCTCCCCGGCGGCACGATACTGCCGGGCCTGGCGGGCGTGCTGTCTGTTGGGGGTGGGGGCGCCGGTGGCGCCGGTGGCGTGGGGGGCGCCGCCGGAGGCTACTCCCTGCCTGGTCAGAGCGGCGGCGGGATGGGCCTGCCGTTTGGCCACGGGCCGGACGGGGGGGGCGCTGGGCTCGGGAGTGCCATGAGCATGGGCAGCGGCGGCGGAGGTGGTGGCGGCGGCGGCGGCGGCGGCGACGGCGGCGGCGGCGGCGGCGGCGGTGGCGGCGGTGGCGGCGCTCCCCTCCACAGCACCTTTGGCTCCTACCAATCCGCCGTCGGGCCGTCGCACTTGGGCTCCCTCGGCGGTGGGGCCCCTCCCGGGGGCCTCCCTCCCCTGCCCGGAGGCCCTCCCCCCCCCCCGCCCCCCCCCGGCGGCCCCGAGAGCGAGACCGCCACCCTCACGCGCCTGGAAAACCACCGCGCCTACACCAAGCGCTCCCGCGCCAAGGTCAATGACCGGTTTAAGCTGCTGGCGCAGGTGCTCCCCCGCCCCCCCCCCACCGTCAATGTGCGGTCCAAGGCGGAGGTGCTCGACTATACCATCGAGGTGATCCTGCGCGCGCTGGCGCGCAACCGCCGCCTGGAGGTGTCGATGGCACTGACCAGCGGCGCACGCATGGACGCGTTTGTCGCCGACGGCACCGCCGCCGCGCGGTGCATCACGGACGTGACCGAGTGGCTGTTTCACTTTATGGTCGAGGCGTTTGGGTTTATCGCCGCCGAGACGTACGTGCCCGTCGGTTCGTTGACGGGGCCCGCCGCGGCGGCGGCGGCCGCCGCCGCCGCCGACGCTGGCGGCGGCGTCCTCACCCGCTCGGCGGTGCACCTCGCCGACGCGTGTCCGCCGGGCGTCCGCGCCTTCCTCACCGCCGCCCCCCCCGCGCTGCCGCCCGACGATGTGGTGGCGCAGGCCGCCGCGTCGGGCACCGCCCAGTGGGTCAAGGTTGCCGACGAGAGCTACACCCGCGCCGGGCGCGGCGCCACCGCCGCGGGCGTGACGGGCTGCATTGCCATGCCGCTGGTGGTCCACGGGGCGGTGGTGGCGGTGCTGGCGCTGGCAGACGTGGCGGAGCGGAGCTTTGCCGACGCCCGGTTTTTTTGTACGCTCGAGGACGCGGCGGCGCGGGCGGGCGAGGCGTATGGGCAGCGGGGGGGGGGGGGGGGAGTGCCGGGGATACCCGTGGGGGGGGCGCTGGGGGGGATGCTCTTGCCACCAGCGGGGGGGGGGGTGCCGCCTGCGGGCGCCGTCGTGCTGGGCGGGGGGGCGGGGGGGGGTTGGCGGACCGCGGCGGCGGCGTCGGCGGCGGCGGCGGCGGCGGCGGCGGCGGCGGCGGCGGCGGCGGTGGGGGACTGGGAGGGGTCGGGGGCGGGACACTGCCTGGGACGGGAGGCGCAACGCCAGACTGGGCGACTGGCGCGCTGGGCGCTGGGGGCGGGGCGGGTTCGCCGTTTGGTGCCGCCGTGCGGGGTGGTGGGCTGGGGCGGGACCCGGCGCACGCATTTTGAAACATGCCCCGTGGTGGCGGTGCCTTTTCTCATTTAACTGGCCCATGGACGGTGTGGGGGGTGGGGGGGAGGTGTGGGCGTGAAGGGGGGGGGTGGGGACGGTGGAGGGCGTGTCGGTGGTGGTGGCTGCCGTAAACGGCAGCGTCCTGAACAACCCCAACGCCTTGGCGTTTCTCTTCCATTCTCTTTCTCCATTCCCGCCGCGGTGTGTCGGTCCCTGTCTGCCCGTTACCCCCGCCTCCCCGATGCGCGGCACGCCGCCGATCCCGCTCCGCCCCCCGCCGCGCTGCCGCGTGTCGCGTCCCGACGCGGGACACGCTCCCGCGCCGCGCGGCGGGGCGTGGCCGCCCCGCGCGCGGCGGCCGTCACACGGCGCCTGCCGCGCCTCACCGCGCGGCAATGGCGGCCCGCCCGGGAAGGGCGACCGAGCAGGGGGGCGGGCGGCAGAACTTACCTCCCCCCTTCTTCTTGCTCCCCCCTTGTGCAGCCTCGCGAGGGGGGGGGGGTGGGGGGGGGGGGAGGGGGCGGATGCAGGGCGTTCCACGGCGCGGAGGGAGGGGAGGCGGAAGGGGAGGGGGGGGCTGCGCGCGACCGAGGGGGGGGGAGGAGGGCAGGGACTGCGCGCAGACGACGTCCGACCTCACGCCCGCCCGCCCGCCCGCCCGCGTCGGCGGCGGCCATGGCGCCAAGGCGGTGGGTGGCGTCGCTGCCGCCGGCGGTGCGGGCGCCCACGTTGGCTTATTTTGGGGGCGCGGGTGGTGGGCCGGGGGAACGTGCTTGTCGACGATGGGCGGTCTCGGGAGGGGTGTAGGGTTCCTGATCTTTGCCGCTTGATCAGCATGGGCGGTGGGGGGGGGGGGTCGGCGGACGACGCGCGTCCCCAACACCCATGCTGGTGCGCGGCAATGCGGCGGCGTCCAGCAGACGATGGGCGCGAAGCGCCACGCGTGCGGGTCAACAGTACACCGTCGGTGGCGGCGTTGTGCTCCAGTACAGTTCCCACAGGATGGAACCGGGCCGCCATCTTTTGGGTGTACACACGCTGCCGCCGCCGCCGCCGCCGCCGCGGTTGGCGCCCCGGTCGCGTCGTCACTGGCGACGGTGGCGGCGGCCGCCTGGCACGCCCGTGGACGCGACGGCCGCGGGACGCCGCCCGCGGCGGCGCCCGTTGGCTCCGCCACGGCTGGTGGTGGCGGAGGCGGCAGTGGCGACGGTGGGGGCGGGTACCCCAGCGGGGAGACTCCGAGACGTCGTGGCTGGGGGCCGCCGGCGGGAAAGGGATTGGGGGGGGGAGGGGGGAGCGGCGGAAGAGGTGCGGCGTGCTTTGCGGGTGCGGACAGGGGGCGTCGGGCGGATGGGGGAAGGGGGGGGGGGGGACAGGGGCGCGAGGCAACGTCAAGGTGGTAGCCTTTGCTCCTAGTGCTACAGCGCCGCGCCACGGTGGCAAGGACGCGGCCTCTCCCCCCAGCCCCCCCCGCACAAGCGACCCCCCCCCCTGCCCTGACATAGTCGCCCCCCCCCTCCATTCATCACATATATATACCACACGTCCGCAACCCTGGGCGCCCTCGTACCACCTCTACTCGGGGAAGGCCCCACAGTCACACGCGCGCTGGAACGTGACCTGCTCGATCGACGGCACGCCGTCGGCAGGCGTCCCTGCCGGCACGGGCCAGATTGCGCGCCCCCACGTGAGCGGGAACCGAATCCCGCGGGCGGTGGCCGAGTGGTACATGCACCACGCGTGGAGGGCGCCCGCGAGCGGGTAGTTGGTGGCGCCGCGGAAGAAGAGCATCCCCCGCAGCCAGTGGACGTTGGTCACCTCCACCCCCACCACCGCCGACCGGGGCATCCGCACGCAAAAGCCGCGGCCGGGCCCGCCATTGGGCCACGACTGCCGCGCCGCCTGCACCAGCCCGTCGGTGGTGAGGATGGAGGTGTAGCCAAAGGTGGCGTTGAAGGGCGACGGCGCCGACGCGGGGTCCTGCACCACCCACGCGTTGATGCCCGTCGGCGTCGTCACCGCAATGTCCACCCCGCGGGCACCGGGCAGCTGTCCGATGGGCGGCTTGCCGCCGCCATTGGTGAAGCACACTCCGTGCGGCACCGCCGGGTCGTCGGAGCGGAGGAAGTGGACGTGCACCCAGTCACCATGGAGGTGCCACCCGGCCTGGCGGGTGGTGGTGCCGCCGCCAAAGTACGCGTCATGGACGGTGAGGGCGCCCGTGTTGACCTCCCGCACGCACTTGAACGGCTTGTCCTCCGTCTTGATGCGCACCACCACGTCGGCGGCGGCGCAGGTGAGCGGCGGGTCGGCCGCGGCGCCTCCGCTGCGGCCCGTCGTCACCTGCACGGGCTGCAGGTGGACGGGCCCCGACACGCCCGACCGCGTGCACGTGCACGACGGCGGCTGGGTCGCGTCGCCACACACGGGCACCGACGTGACGGCCGTTACGTGGCACACGTGCGTCGACAGCGGCTGCGCGACGCACTCGTACCGCGGCGCGCACGCGACGCGGCGGCACGAGGCGGCGGCGCCTATGGCGGGTGCCGCCGCCCCGGTCGGCGCCCAGTGGTAGCACGCGGCCGTGGAGGGGTTCTCCTCTTGCACGCACGGGCAGGTGGTGCCGGGGATGGCGGGGACGGCGCCAGACGCGCCGGCGGGGGTGGGCGCCAACCCCACCACCAACGCCGCCGCGACGGCGGCGGTGAAGAGCGCCGCCGCCGCGCGGGACACCCGCTGCCGCCTGACCGTCAAAGGGGCCATGCCGACGAGTGGCAAGCCTAGGGCGCGGGGGGGGGGAGGGGGGGAAGGGGACTGCCGCTCGCGACAGCGACAGCGGCAGCGGCGGCAGCGACGGCGGCGGACGTAGACAGAGGTGGGTGGTAGGGAGAGGGGGAGGGGGGGGGCGCACGTGCCCTATACGCGCCGCACGAGGAGGCGGGGCGGGAAAGGAACCAGAGGGGTCGGCAGGAGCAGACGAGAAAAGAAGCAGGCGCACCGCCCGCACCCGCCCCCCATCCATTCCCGCCCCCCCCCCGGCCAAAACCGCGTGAGCACCGGCTGGACCGCCGGTCGCACCCCGTCGCCGCCCTCCCCCCCTCAGTCCCCCACGGCGGCCGCCAGGGCGGCCTCCGACCGCCTGGCGGGCCGCTCCCTCCGGTGCATCTCAAGGTGAGGGCGGCGGCGGCCAACGCGCCCCCGCAGCTCCCCAAGCACCGCCTGCCTCCATAGCCACCAACGGCTCTGCCCAGGTCGCGCTACCCTCCCCCACCAACCAGTCTGCCTTCACCGCCCACAGCTCCGTCCCTAGCCCATCCTCCCACCCTCCCACCCCCCACCGCGCCAATCCCACCCCCGATCCACTGCACCCTCCTCTGAGCTCCCCCCCACCGGCGAGTGGCGGGCGTGGGACGCCCCCTTTATCACCTCCCCCCCTCCCCCTCCCCACCGTCCCAACAGCTGACGCGACCCCTACTCCACCCAACACCAATGCCGCCGCGACCCCTACCGCCCCCACCCAGCCCGCCGCCTCGCGTGACCGCCGGCGCGACTGCTGCCGCCACCACCGCCGCCGCCACCGCCCGCCCGCCGCCACCACCGCCGCCGCCCGCCGTCAGACCCGCTCGCCCGCCGACTCGGCCAACGCGGCCCGTGGTCCGCAGCAACGGCTGGGGCGCCGGCTGGCCGCCCCAACCCGCCCCACCCTCCCCGCCCATGCAGCACGAGGCGTGACGCGCCCGCCGCGCGGCGACCGGCCACCGCCGCCGCCGCACCCGCAGCGCCAAAACGCAGCGCGGCGCGGGGGCGGCGCGGCGGCAGCGGTGCCGGGAGGGTGACCACTGCCGCGGCGCAGCGACCGGCCGCGGTGCCTTGGGCGGGGTGGGATGAGCGGGAAGTCCATCCATCGACAGGCGTGGTGGGGGCGCCGCACGCGCGGAAGGGGACGCCGTGCACCACATTCTCTTGACGGGGCGCAGCGAGGACGAGCGCGCCGCGGCGCGCCCCATCTGTGTCTTGCTTGCACAGCGATCAGGGGCGTATAATTCGACCATTTGACATAAGAGCGTACTTGCTGGTGGCACAGCAGTCCTCACAGTCGTACACAGATTGTTCAGCCTCGGAATCACGTGCCAAGTCGCCGACTTGCCACAGCCAGCAGTCCACGCAGGTTTGATCACATGTGATCCGACTCCCCGCCAGGCTCCCACCCACCGCCGGCACAGCTCCCACCATCCGACCCGCCGCAAACGATTTGAAACTGCACATCGTCTACAACTCAGTCCTTGTCAGCCAGATGTTTGAGAGATCCACACCACCTCCACGCGACGGATGGCCGTGGCGCACGCGCGTCTCTCGGCCCCCCCCGACACACACACACGTGGGGGAGCGGCCCCCGAGCCCCGCGGCTCGCCGATCCCACGCACGGATGCGCGCACAAGGGCGGGCTCCCCCCGCCGCGGTGCGCGCCGGTAGGCGGCGCCCGACGGACAAGGTTGCCGCGCGTCGGGTGGACAGCCGCCGGCACACCCGTGCGGGGCGGGTTTGGCGTGCCCTTTTTTTTCGCCGACGTGTACACGCGCGCGCCTGGAGCGCACCGCGCGGGGCGCCCCGCCTGTGTGGAAGGTGCGGGCGGTGTGCGCAGCGGCCGCCCGCTGTCGGCGGCCCACTCGCGTGCAGCCGTCGGTGGGGCGCGCGCCCGTCTGGGCAGGCGCGCGTCTGCGCGTCTGCTCCTTCCCCCACTCTCTCTCTCCGTGAGGTGGCTGTCGCGCCGGTTCCCTCCGCCGCTCCTCTCTCTGGGAGGTGGCCTCCCCGCGTCAACCCTGATTTCCCATCGCCCCGAGCTCCCGCCCCGGGACTCTTCATCCACCGGATGACCCCGCTCTGGCGTGCCGCCCGACTCCTTCCCTCTGCCGTGTCCCGCACCGCCGCGCGCTTCCCGCCCGCCTGCGCCACCTTGCCTCGAATAGCGCACTCCCCCCGCCCACTCCCCTCCCCCTCTGCCCGCCGCGCCCCTCTCCCCCGCCCCGCCGCCGCCACCGCTGCCGTCATGACCATCCCCTCGAACGCCCCCGACACCTGGTGGCCGCGCCGCCGCGGCGGCGGCGGCCGCGGCACGCGCTCCCCCCCTACCCGCGGCGGCCCGCCGGCATGCTACCCCCCCCCCACCCCCCCCCGGCGTCGACGACCCCCTCGGCGGAGGCCTCCCCGCCGCGGCGGCCGCGCCGCCGGCGGGCCCCGACGTCTGGACGTTGCCCCCCCGCCCACCGACCGGCGTGGGCGACCTCGCCTGGGCGCACCCGGCGTACGCGGCGCGGCCGCCCGCTCCACACCCGCCCGACGAGCGCGCGCGCCACGAGGCGCGCATCCGCTCGGTGAATGCGCAGGGGCGGGACACGGCAGCGGCGACGGCAGCGGCGGCGGCGGCGGCGGCGGCGGCGGCGGCGGCGGCGGCGGCGGCGGCGGCGGCCGGCGGCGTCGCCGGGGACCCGCGGTGCCCCCCCCCAGGCCACGGGGGGTGGCCCGCCGCGGCCGGCCCGTGGGCCGCCGCCGCGCCGGCGGGCTCGCCCCGCCGTGGCCGCCGCCGCGGGCTGCTCGTTGGCTGCAACTACCGCGGCTGCGCGGGCACGCCGCGGGCGCCGCCGCCCCTCCGCGGCTGCATCGCGGACGTGCGCAACGAGTGGCACCTGCTCACCACCCGCTTTGGCTACCACCCCGCGGACATTGCCCTCCTCACCGACGAGGAGGTTGGCGTGCCGCTCCCCGCGGCGTCGTCGGCGGGGGGCTCCTGCTGGAAGGGCTTCCCCACCCGCGACAACATGCTTGCCCAAATGAGCGTCCTGGTCGCCGGCGCCAGGCCGGGGGACTCGCTCTTCTTCCACTTTTCCGGCCACGGGAGCCAGGTGCGCGACTATGACGACGACGAGACCGACGGGATGGACGAGGTGCTGGTGCCGGTGGACGTGGCCACCGCGGGGCCGGTCGTCGACGACGAGGTGCACGCGCGGCTGGTCGCGGCGCTCCCCCCCGACGTCCACCTCACCGCCGTCATCGACGCGTGCCACTCGGCGACGGCGATGGACCTGCCGTACGTGCTGGGCGCGCCCTGGTGGGCTGCCGGCCGCCGCCGCACCAGCGGCGGCGGCGTCGCGGTCTCGTTTGGCGCGTGCCGCGACGGCTCCGCGTCGGCGGACTGGCACCACGCGGCGGGTGGGGCGGCGTCGGCGGGCGCCGCAACGACCTTTTTTGTCGACGCGCTGACGCGGCGCGTCGGCGGCGGCACGTACCGGAGCGTCCTCGACTACATGCGCGGCGGCATTGCCGCGGCGGGGATGTCGCAGGTGCCGCAGCTGGCGAGCAACGTGCGGCTCGATGTGGACACGCCGCTGATCCTCTGAGGCGAGGCGCGGCCCGGCCCGGTTTTTTTTTTGTTTTTTTTTGTTCGGTCCTCCCTTGCTTCTTTTGTTTTTGTTTTGCACGACCGGCTGTCTGTGTCTGTCCTGCCCCGAGGTTTGTTCTTACTTTCCTCTTTTTTTTTTTTCTCGTTTTTGCTCTCCACGACCGCCGCCCGTCGTGCCCCCTCATCCACTCGTGTGTTTGTCGCCTGTGGCTGGGGGCTGTGCGGGTGCCGCTGCTTTTGTTTTTTTGTTTTTTTGGGTGGGAGGCGCCTGCGGTTGCTTGGCTGGTGTGGCGAGACGCGGGCCACCGCGTCGGGAGGGACGACGGCAACGGGGACACCACGCACACACACCAGACAAAAAAAAAAAAAAAAAAAAAAGAGCACGGCGACGGCCGTCGCCCAGTCAAGTCAAAGGTATAGATATAGGGGGCACAACCGCCCACACGCACGACCACGAAAAAAAAAAAAAAAGACAGCACGGGGGCGGCGGCCAACGGCGGCACGCCCCTCCCCCCACCCCCTCTCCGCCCGCAAGACGCCATCCGCTACTCTAGGGGCGGGGCGCACAAACCACCTAGCCAGCACCCCCCCCCACCCCGCCCCCCCCCTCCCCCCCCCCCCCCTGCCCCCCCCCAGGGCTCCCGCCCCCGCCCCCTGCACCAGCACCGCCGCGGCAGGCACGCTCGACGGCCGCCGCCGCCGCCGCCGCGGCCGCGGCGACGCGTCCGCGGCGGCCGCCGCGGTCGCCGCCGCAACGGGCAGCGGCGGCAGCCACGCCCCCCCCGCCGCCGTCGCCGCGTCGTCGCCGCCACCACCACCACCACCACCACCACCACCACCGCCGCCGCTACCGCCGCTGCCGCCACTGCCGCCACCCTGCACACCACCGCCCGAGCCGGCCGGCGGCAACGACGACGACCGCGACGGCGGGGCTGGCTCCCCCCCCCCCCCCCCTCCTCCCCCCTCCTCCCCAAACCCCCCCCCCCCGCCGCGGCCACCCGCCGGCGGCGCAGCGCCACCGCCGCCCGCAGCAGCCGCGTGCCCGGCCCGCCCGGGTCGTCTTGTACCGACGCGCCGAGCGGCACCGCCGCCGCCACCGCCGCCGCCGCCGCCGCCGCCGCCGCCGCCGCCGCCGCCGCCGTCGCCGCCGTCGCGCCGCTGCTCGCGCCGTCGGTGGTGGTCGTGCCGCTGGCGGTGGAGCCACCGCCGCCACGCGACAGCGGCGGCTGCGGCACCTCTGCCACGCCGCCGCCGCCGCCGCCACCACCACCACCGTCGGCGGCGGCGGCAGCGGCGGCGGCGGCGGCGGCGGCGGCGGCGGCAAACGTTACCGACGGGGAGTCGTCCCCCCCCCCCCCCCCACGGGGCGGCGTACCCCCCCCCCCCCACCCCCCGGCGGTGGCTGCGTCCCAGCTCGTCGCGGCGGTGGACCCCCCCCCCCCCCCCCCCTCTGCCGGCCGCGTCGGGCAGCTCGTCCAGCTTGGCCACCCGCGCAACGACCGACCGGAAGCGGCTCTTGAGCTCCTGGCTCTTTTGTGCCGACGCCGTCGCCGCCGCGCCAACCGCCGCGCCCAGCGACACGCCGCTGTCGGCCGACTTTAACGCGCTGATGCCGCCGCCGCCGCCGCCGCCGTGCGCGCTGCCGCCGCCGCCGCCGCCGCCGCCGCCGCCGCCATACGCGCTGCCGCCACCGCCGCCGCGGGTGGGCATGGCGGGCCAGCTGGTGGCGGCCCCCCCCCCCCCCCCCAGCAGGGTGCACCCCCCCCCCCCGTCCGGTCGCGCACAATCCCCAAGATGCTCTGCCCCACACACCGGTACGTGGCGGCCGTGTAGGCGGCCTGCGGGGGCGACACGGCGAGCGGGCCAATGTCCGCCCAGCGCAGCACCTCGGCGGCGGCGACCGCCACCGCCGCCGCCGCGACGGCGGTGCCGTACGCGGCGTAGGCCCAGCCGGGCGCGGCGACCACGTACAGGCCGAGGAGCATGTTGAGCGCGCCGAGCGCGACCGCCGTGCGGCCGGCGTACCAGTGGAGGGCGTTCCACCAGGCGCGGCGGGTCGAGACGAGGATCACCACGGGGGGGGGCGCCACGCACGGGGGGGGGGGGGGGAGGCCGGCGGGCAGGGGCGCCACCCGCACGCCCCCCGCGCCGCCGCCGCCGCCGCCGCCGCCGCTGCCGCCGCTGCCGCCACCGCCGCCGTCGCCACCACCACCGCCGTCGCCCCCCGCGCCGCCGCCGCCGCCGCCGCCGCCGCTGCCGCCACTGGCGGCAGCCCCATTGGACAACCGCCCGCCGCCGTCGTTGGCGGCACCCCCACCCCCACCCCCCCCCCACCGCGTCTGGCAGCAGACGGCGGCACGGCGGCACGTGGGGTGCCGGCGGCACCCCCCCCCCACCCCCCCCCCCCCCCCGACGCCGCCGCCGCCGTCGCCGCCGCCGTCGACACGGTGCGGGCGGCCGGCACCGCCGCCGCCGTCGACGCCGTCAACCCGGCACGTCTGCACCCCCCCCCCCCACCCCCCCCCGGCACCTCTGCCGCGACCGGCGGCACCCCCCCCCCCCCCCCCCCCCCCGCCGGCACGTCGTCGGCCACCACCGCCGCCCGCGGCGGCGGCAGCGGCGGCAGCATCCCCGACGGCAGCCGCCACGGCACGCCCGCCGCGGCGGTCCCCTCCGCCACCCCCAGCGGCGGCGACGGCGGCGGCAGCCGCCGCTTGCGTGGCCGCCGCGGCGACGCGGCGGCAGGCACCCCCCCCACCCCCCCCCCCCCCCCCCCCCCCCACCGCCGTGGCGGCCACGCCGCCGTGGCGCCCGCCGTCCGTGGCGGCGGGCCAGCCCGACCCGGCCGCGTCCTCCGCCGCCGTCGCCGCCGCCGCCGCCGTCGCCCGCACCACCGCCGTCGTCGTGGCGCGGCGGCGGAGGCGGTCGCGGCCGCCGGCGCCACCGCCGCCGCCATCCACGCTGCCGCCACGGGCGGCGGCCGCCGCGGCGGCCGCCGCCACCACCGCCGCGAGGCGGGCGGCCGGCTCGTCCCGTGCGGGCGGCCGGCGGCCGGCGGCGGCGGCGGCCGCCGCCGCCGCCTCGGCCTCTGCATCCGCCACAGTCGCGGCGGCGGCGGTGGAGGCGGCGGCGGTGGCGGTGGCGGCGGCGGCGGCGGCGGCGGCGGCGGCGGCGGCCTCGGGGTCCGCCTCGAGGATCTCGTCGACCGATGCGCGCCCCCCCCCCCCCACCCCCCCCCCCCCCCCCCCGCCACCGCGGTGGCGGCGGCGGCACCCCCCCCCCCCGGGCGTTTCCCAGATCCCCCCCCATCCCCCCCCCACGCCCACCCCCCCACCCCCTCCCCCACCCCCCCCCCCACCCCCCCCCCACCCCCTGCCACAGGCGAACCAGCGGCCATCCCCCCCCCCCCCCACGGCCATCCGCCCTTCCCCCCCCCCCTCCGCCCACCAGCGGCGCCTGCACGCGCGCCGTTGCCGGCCGCACCACATTGATGGCGGCGGCGGCAACGCCGAGCGCGTAGGCGAGGGTGCCCACCACCCCGTGCGCGTGCGCCGGCACGGTGCCAGAGGCGTAGGCCATGGCGACGCCGGCGGTCGCGACGAGCAGCCCCGCCCCTTGCAGCCACACGTGGAGGCTGAGGCGGGGGGCGGCGCGGCCGCCACCGCCGCCACCGCCGCCACCGCCGCCGCCGCCGCCACCACCGCCACCCCCACCGCCGCCGCCACCGCCGCGAGCGGCGGCCGCGCCGCCGCCGCCGCCGCCGGCGGCTCTGCCGGTGCCGTGCTCCCCGTTGGCCGCCGCCGCGGCTGCGGCTGCTGCTGCCGCGGCGGTGGCGGCGGCGGCCGCCGCCGGCTGTGCGTGCCGCGCGATGAGCGTGCCTGCTGGGAGGAGGACCCCCCAGGCGGCGACGGAGAGCCCCGCGTGGAGCATGGGCAGCGACAGCCACAGCCACCAGCCCGCGCCGTCGACCGGCGGGGAGCGGGCACCCGCGGCGGCAACCGCCGCGGCGGGGAGGTAGGTGAGGAGGAGGAGCTCAGAGGTGAGGGTGCCGTCTTGGAGGCGGCCGCCAAAGAGCAGGTACGCGTTGGGGGGGGGGACCCCCGCCGCGCTCGGCGGCAGGCCCGCCGCGGACGCCTCGGCGGGCGTCACCGTCCGCCGGGGGGCGCCCGTCACGGGGTCGACCGCGACGGGGACCATCGCGGCAAACGCGCGGCGCTGGATGCCACCGTCACCGCCGTCACCGCCGCCGCCGTCACCGCCGCCGCCGCCGCCGCCGCCATCGTTGGCGGTGGAGGCGGCGGTGGCGTTGGCGGCGACGGCGGCGGCGGCGGCGGCGGCAGCGTCGGCGGTGCCCCCCCCCCGCCCCCCCCCCCCCGGATCACCGCCCGGTACGCCACCGCCGCGCCACTCTGCACGTCCACGACGAGCACCCGCGACGCGGGCGGCTGCGCCGACGTCAGGTGCTGCTTGCCGAGCGGCAGCCCAAAGAGCGTCACCACCGCGTGGTCCGCGTCCACGCCGGCGGTGGCCAGCGCGGGCACCGCCGCCGCCGCGGCGCCGCCGACCGATGGGCCCGAGTGGCTGCCCAGTGGGTGCCACCGAGGGCGCAGGGGGGGGGGGGGGGGGGGGGGGGGTGGGGGGGGGGGGGGGCGCCAACGCCCCCGCCGCCCGCGTCCGGGTCGTCCACGTCGGCGACGTCCACGTCGGCTTCGTCCACGTCGGCGGCGTCGTCCACGTCGGCGTCGCCGTCCACGTCGGCGTCGGCGTCCACGTCGGCGTCGCCGTCCACGTCGGCGGTATCCGTGTCGTCGTCAGTGTCGCCGCCGTCTGCGTCGATGCGGGGCACGGGGGCCACCCCAGCGTCGGCGCCGCCGCCGCCGTCGGCGGCGGCGGCGGCAGAAGCGGTGCCGCGCGGGGACCCCTCCACGGCGCCGCCGCCGGCCGCCGGCACGGCCTGCCGTGCCACCACCCCCCCCCGCGTCGACGGCGGCGGCGGCGGCGGCGGCGGCGGTGGCGGTGGCTCGGCAGCCGCCGCCGCCGCGGGCGTCTGCGCGGCGGCGGCGGCGCCCCCCCCCCCCCCGTCGAGTCGACACGCGGGCGACCCCCCCCTCGGCCAAGTACCCCCCCCCCCCCGACGCGTTGGCGGCGGCGGGGACCCCCCCACCCCCCCCACCCCCCCCCCCCCAAGGGACAGCCCCCACGCGGCCGTCGCCGGGCACAGCCCCGCCGCGTGGCGGGCGGCAAAGCACCCCCCCCCCTGGTACACCTCCCCCGCCGCCGTCACCGCCGACGCGGCGGCACACCCCGGCCGCGGGCGGGAGCGGCCAAACCGGGGCGCCGCCCCCGCCAGCCGGTGCCACCGCCCCCGCAGCGGCGTCGCGGCCGCCACCGAAAACGCGTACACGTCGCTGTGCGCGGCGGCCGCGTCGTCGGCGCCGCCGTCGTTGCCGCCGGCGGCGTCGGCCGCGTCGCCGCGGTGGCCGCGGGTCTCGGCCGCCGCCGCGGCGGCGGCGGCAACGGCGGGGACGGTGTCGGCCGAGACGCAGCCGCCGACGAGGAGCAGCGCGCCCGCCGCGGGGGACCAGCCGCCCGCGGCGGCGTAGCGGGGTGACGGCGCGTTGGCCTTGTACAGGCTGCCGCTCATCAGCAGCCAGTGGACGGTGCGCGCGTTGGCGCGGATGGACAGCACCCAGACGTCGCGGAAGGAGGTGCCGCCCGCGCCACGGCCGGCCGCCACGTACAGGTGCGACGTGGACGCGTCGTCGTCCGACAGCTCGAACAGCTGCGACTCGTCGCTGCCGACCGCGACGGCGCCGCCGCCGCCGCCGCCGCCGCCACCGTCGTCGTCGTCCTCCTCCTCGTCCCCCCCTTCGGCGTACGCGCCCGACGCGTCCGCGGTGGGGCGCCCGACGCCCTCGCTCTGCACCATCCCGTACACCATGGAGTGGCGCGGGTCGGGCGCGGCGGCGGTGACCAGCCGCCGCCACGTGAGCGTCGTCAGGTTGAGCGCCCACGTGTCGCCCAGCACCCGCCCGTCCTCGGCCTGCCCCCCAAACAGCCACACGACGCCGAGCCGCGCGTCAACGCCCACCGCCGCCTTCCACCGCTTGACGGGGCCGCCGGCCGCGTCGGCGCCGCCGCCGCCGCCGCCACCGGCGCTGCTCCCGCCGCCCGCATCCAGCGGGGCGGCGCCCGTCGTCGGCAGCCGCGACAGCTCAAACGTGCCGCGGCCAGTGACGGGCGCCGCGCCGGGGGGGGGGGGCGGCGCGGCGCCCCCGCCGCGAGCGGCCGCGGCGGCGGCACCGCCGCGGCCGCCACGGCGTGGAGGGGGGCGGCGGGGAGGGCGGCGAGGGCGGCGGCCGCGGCGGCGGCGGCCGCGGTCGCCCGCACCGCCCACCGCCACCCGCACCACCGTAATGGCGGCCGCGGCGGCCGTGGCGGCCGCGCGGCGGGGAGACGCCGCGGCCGGCGGCCGCCCCGAGCCAAGACGCCGGCCGCCACGCGGCTGCCACCGCCACCACCCCAGCCGCGGCCGCCGCACCCGCAGCCACCGCACCCGCCGCCGCCGCGGCCGCCGCCGCCGCCGCGGCCGCCGCCGCCGCGCCCATCCCCCTCAGCGTCGGCATCGGCATCCGCCTCGGCCATGGCCGCGGCGGCGGTGCCGTGCATGGCGGGCACGTGGCGGCGGCGGCGGCGGCGGTCACCGCCGCCGCCGTCGTCACCAATCGTGGCCGCCACCCGCCCGGCGGCGGCGACCGCGACGCGGCCGACGCGGGTGGCGGCGGCGGCGGCGGCGGCGGCGGCGGCGGCGGCGGCCAGCGCAGCGCCGGCCGGGGTGGCCCGGCCGCCGCGGCGGGGCGGCGGCGGCGGGGAGGCGGCGGCGCGCGGGCAAGTGGGGGCACAGGGGGGGGGGGGGGACGCGCACCGCCGCCCGCACCAAGGGGGACGTGCCGCCGTGCGCGCGGGGACGGTCGCCGTGTACGGCGGGGTGGGGGGGGGGGGGGGGGGGGTTGCCCAGCCGGTCGGCTGGCCGACGGGCGGCCGCCGCGCCGCGCGGCCGCCGCCGGCCGCCGCGGGCACGCGCGCGCCGCCAGCCACACCCGCCGCGTGGCGGTGGCGGCGGCGGCGGGCGGCGTGGCGGCGGCGGCGGCGGCCGACCGTGCGCGGCGAGCGGCGGCGGCGGTGGCGAGCCGTTGCCGACGAGCGGGTGGGATGCACGCTGGGTGAAGGGCGCGGGGGGGGGGGGGGGGGGGGGGGTGGTGGGGGGGGGGGGGGCGACGCACGCACGCGACGGCGAGGACGAGGGGGGGGGGGGGGCGGCGGCGAGGCCGACCGCCGCGGCCGCCGCGCCGCCGTGCCACGGTGGCGGGAGGGGCGAGCCGCCGGCCGTCGCCGGCGGCCGGCCGTCGCGGCCGCCACGCGACGGGGGGAGGGCGGCCCGCGCAGCGGGCGGGCGGCGGGCGACGGCGGGCGGCGGCGGCGGCGACGGCGGCGGCAGCGGCAGCGGCGGCGGCGGCGGCGGCGGCGGCGGCGGCGGCGGCGGCGGCGGCGGCGGCGGCGGCGGCGGCGGCGGCGGCGGCGTGGCGAACCCCCCCCCCCCCCGGGAATGGGACGAGCAGGGGCGGAGGGCGGAGCGGGGGGGAGGGGAGCGGGGGGCGGGTGGAGGGCGGGGAAGGGAGGAGGGGCCAGGGGGGAGGGAGGAGGGGGAGGGAGGGGGGTGGGAGGCGGGGGCAGGCGCGAGGGGCGGCCGGGGGGGGGGGGGGGGGGGGGGGGGAGGGGAGCGGCGGGCGTGGCTGGCCACGTCGGTGGTCGGGGGGATGGGCGAGGGGGGGAGGCGGGGGGGTGGCTGCCGGGGCGCGCCCGCGCCGGCGCGGGCGACCGTCCCACCCCCGCTCGGGGCGGGCCCCGCCCGATCCGCCGCGGCACCCGCCCGCCGGCGCACGCCACGCCCGTGCAGCCGCGGCGCGGCGGGGCCGCCCGCGCCGGCGGCACGCCCGGCGGCCGCGCCGGCCGCGCCGCCGCCGCGCCGCCGCCGCCGCCGCGTGTGCCGCGCGCGCGGCGGGTGCGGCGGGCCGCCGGCGGCGGCGGCCGCGGCTGGAGGCTGGGGGGGGGGGGGCGCCGCGTCGGGCGGCCGCCGCGGGCGGCCGCCTGGCCGCCGCGGCCGGCTCGCGACGCTGCCGCCGCGACGGCCGTCAGTGCTCCCCGCCCCCCCCCCCCTCCCCCCCCGCCTCACCCCACGACGTGTGCCACACGAGGTGCCGGCGGCTACGACGGCGCCCTCCCCCCCCCCCCCCCCAACCCCCCCCCCACACCCCCCCCCCCTCCCCAGACCCAGTCCCCCACCGCACCCCCCCCAACGGCGCCCGCCGTGCGGCCACGCCAGCCGCGGACGGCTCCCCGGCGGCCGCGCGACGCCGCGGCCGGCCGGCCGCGGCCGCCGTCCGGTCGCCGCCGCCGCCGCCGCTGCCGCCGCCGCCGCCGGCCGGGACGCGGCGTGCCGGTGGCCACACGGCCGCGGCCCGCCCGCCCGCCGCGGCGGCGAGTGACGACGACCGCCCGTCGAGAGCCGCGGCGGCGCGCGGCGCACACCGCCGCCGACCCGGCCGCCGCGTGCCGCGGCGCGTGGCTGGCGGTGGGCGGTCGCCGCCGCGGCGCGCGCGGCGGGTGCCCCCCGTCCGACGCTGGCAGCCTCCCAGCGGCCAATGGATGGACGTGCTGCGCGTGCGGGTCGCCCGCCGGCCGCCGCCGCGGCCGCGTGCAGACGCTCGCCGCCGCTCGCGGTGGGCGGCCGCCGCCCACCTCCAACGGCCATCCCAGCGGGGGACGCACCACAAAGGGGGGCGGCGCCACCGCCCCCACCCCCCCCCCCCCCCACCCCCCCCCCCCCCCCCCCCTCCCCCCGGTGGGGCTAAATGACTCCACCACCACCTACGTCCACCCCACACGCTGTGACCAACAACCGCAACGACGCGCGCGTGGGCATCGTCACGTTGTCCCCGGGCATGCATCGCGCACCACTTTCGTTAGCGCGGCGGTGGGGCAAAATCGCCTAACGCGCACCCCCTTTCTTGGACCTTGTTGGGGTCGAGGGGTTACCGGACCGATGGGCGTCCGGTGGGCCCGGTTGCACCGGCGGAACCGCTCTACCATGTCACAAACGGTCAGCCGTGACAGCCTTCTGGGCCAATCACAGAGCTCGGATCCGTAGTGCAGCTCCAGGTTGAGGAGTTGAGACTTGCGGTACTCACGGGAAGGGCAATTTGTCCTCGGAAAAATCAATACAGGGCGGCCGCCAGCGCTGGCGCACAACTATTTCCTGGGACCTCTGGGCAACTGCGTTTGTGATGCCCACCGGCCGCCCCGTTTCTGTGCTCCCCGTCACGTGGCTCCTACATGGCGTCAAGAGCACGTTTTATGGTTTGTTGTATCTGTTGTTGGCGAGCCTCCTCACCGCCCCACCGTAGCGGCGCCCTTCCCGCTGACGGCGGGGAGGGGGAGAAGCCTGCTCGCCTCTCGTACTTCCCCACATCTCCACCCCCCGCCCACAAGAGCTTTACGTCGTCGCCACCCTCTTGGCAACCCAAGCCCCCCACCCACATCAACGCACCCCCCATCTTGAGCCTCTCTCCCGTCATCGACCCCGCCTTCCATCCTAAATGCTTCTCTCTCTCTCCGAATCCCCTCACTTCTTGCCTCTGGATGCGTCCACCAACTCTAGGCAGCACAGCTTCAACAGCGCCCCCGTTCAGGCCTTGTCTTCTTGACCGATCCACGCACAAAAGACCCACACGCATGCAAAGAACGAACAAAAAAAGAAATACCAAAACACGCAGCAAAACACACGGCCTAAACACACTGTTAGACACCATGATGCCACTCATGCAGTACGAGGCACAGATGCACAAACAGATACGCGCGTCCATTCCCTCCAGCTGCTCGAGACCCCGGCGAGTCATCAAGAACTCGCGCTGGCGCTTCACATCTCCCATAACCTTGCCCAACGGTTGGGCAGACGTGGACCCGAGCACCTACAGCGATGCCGCCGATGATCGATGTCGACTCGAGCAAGTGGAAGGTCATCGGGAGCCTCGCGGGGAGAGAGGCGAGGGGCGTGCGTGCAGGCGCGCGTCAGCGTGGGGGACCGTGCCAACTCGGTGTGAGACGGCGAGCGGAGGTTGGAAGCCAGTCTACGGCACGGCCTGCGACTCAAGCTCCAGGGCGCGCGGCGTCTCGATTCTGAGACGTTGGGATCGGACCTTCTCGAACAAGAGTTTGGTGATCGACTCCGAAGCCTTGGAAGGCAAGTCTGATCGATGCACTAATTTGTCACGTCTGCGACCTGCCTATTGGTTGATGAGCCCGAACCTGCCCCCCTCCCCTTACTTGGGGTGCATCCAAGTGTTCCATGAAGAGTGCTGACGCTGCAACGCCTTTCGTAATTTGCTGCCCGCGAGATTGTCACTCGGCAACCTCGCGGCACGTCACGCGCGGCCGCGTGATCGTCGAAGTGCGGGGAGCTCCCGAACTCGCCCAGTCACAGGCCCACCACGTGGCGACGAGCCGTTTGTGAGTGGACATAGCGAGGCACAAGGGGCCCCCCGTACATGCCCCAGGCGGCTCGGGGTGTCCAGAGAGGAGACACCCGAGCTGTAACGCAGTCGCGTCTCGCGGATCCAAGTATGTCTTGTGGGAGACTGTTGACTTGTACATGCGATGTGTGTATGTGTGTGGGCTGTGTAGGCCTTGCGTAGCGGATTCGGGCTTTAGTGACAGTGGCTGCAGCCGCGGGCCCGCGTGGCCCCCTATCCGCCATGTTCCTCGACGGCATCTCTCTCGCGCACCGCCATGACAGCGCTTGTCGGTGCTGTCTGTGCCGTCGCCCCCCTCGCTGCCGCTACCCCTGTGCTGCCGCTTCATGAGCGGTGTTGCGCCCGCCACGCTGGCCCGCCGTCGCTTTAGCGGCCGGCTTGCCCTTCGTACGCAGCGGGCAAGAAAAGGTAGCGTGGGCTAGCGAAGCAACCGGGAAGCTGTGTGGGCACGACAGCAACCCGCATTGTCAAATGGTCGCGGTGGCCGTGACCAGGTCAGAGGTAGCCAAATCCTATCTCCGCGCCTGAACTTAGGCACTTGGATTAAATTTGCAATGTCTTGGGTAAGTTGTTTCTTTAACGGTCCAATGAGAGCGTAGGACTGTTGGCCGTCACCCCGCGACACGCCAGTGACACGGGCGCCCTCACGAGTTTCAGTCGCGGGAGGGGTCTTGTCGCCAGCTCCGGGGTGAGAAACGAGCCCATCGCCAGAGGCAGTCGATGGCCTGCGCGTTAGGCCAAACTGGGCCAGTCCGGAAGCCATCGAAGGCCCATTCCGATGGGCCGGTAGCCATCGCGCGGCGCGTTGGGCTGCCGATGGGAAACCGGGGGAAACGTGACGATGCCGCACACGAGGTGGCACGTCCACGACAGGGGCACGTTGCGTCGGCCGACGACCACCCCCCGCCGCCGGTTCCCGATCGGCCGGGCGGACGAGGGCGGCTCGGGAGGGCGTGCACACACCCCGGGGCCCGGTCAGGTCAGCGTCGGTCCCAACCGGCGGCGGAGAGCGGCCCACACCCTGCTTGCAAGGGATCCTGGCCGCTTGGCTCATTGCGACGAGGGTGAGGAAGGTGTGGGGGGCGGGCGGGGGCGGTGCGAGTGTGTACCAACTGTCGGACCTCGCGATGCCAGTATCTCGAGCGGGCGATAAGGGCGGAGGGGGGGACTGGTTGCCAGTCGTGCCAGCAAACGCCGCGTCGTCCTTGATCTTTCTGTTGAGGGTCCCTCAAACTGGGGAGGGGGCTTGGAGTGGCGGATGGAACGGCGCACGCGTACAGCCGCACGCCTCACGGAGCGCGAGGAGTGCTTGCACAAGGTCGCCACAGGTACCGTCACGGTTCCGTCGATAGGTAAGGGTGGGGTCGTTGGGAAGGGGTTCGGTTGCACTTGCACGCCGTTGGCCAACGCCAGGAAACACGCCCAGATTCCTTTCGACCGCACGTTGCGACAGAGTATGCACGTGGGGGGACCGGCCCCCGGGGAGAAACTCTGCGATAGCAGAGTAACCCCCCTCACACGCAATCTGAACATCCGACGAAAACCCGCACGCGGCTCGTCGGAGAGAGGGGTGAACCGAGCTCGTGGCACTCGGCGGCCGGTGGCTATCGTGCCGTGAGTACCGCGGTGTGGAACCGACTCACGCCACGGAAGTTGCCCGGCCGCCGCCCGCCACCGCTGGCGCACCGTCTCCCGTCTCTGCCGCTCTGGCGAGCTCCGTGGTTGCCACCGTGTGCGTGTCCGCCACCACCGCCGTCCGCGCCCCGCCGTCGCCATCCGGTCCGACAGCCGCCTCCCCGCCCGCGTCGCCCGTGGCGACCGCCACCACTGCGGCGCCTGGGGGACGGCCGCAGGCGCCGTCGCCAGCTCGGTCTGCGGCGGCGGCGCCCGCCGCCTCGCCGTCGTCACCGCCTCCCAGCCTCGGCCGTCGTACGCGTTGCGGGCGCATAAACGGGTGGCACGGCAGCTGCCGTATCTGCCGCAGCGCCTTCCACCCCATGTTGGCCGCCGCGTTCACGTCGCGGTTGACCAGCTGCCGCGAACACGCCCGCTCCACGCAGCGCTTGACGCCCCACACCCCCGCGGCGGCGGGGGCACGAAACACGACCCTCGCCGGGGGTGGGTGCTTGACCGCCCGCTCTGCCGCCATCTTGGCAGCCTCTGCTCGACAGGCCGCCCGTCGCGCGGCGGAGCGCACCGGCTGCGTGCGCTCCCAGCCGGCCGTCGGCGGCGCACGCGGGCGCCCCTGCCGGCCACGGCGGCCCCGCCGCCGCCCACAGATCAGGGTGCCGCGGGGTACGGGCGGCGGCGCCGCTGCCGACGCGTACACGACCGCCAGCTGCTGGCGGCAGCCGGCGCACGCCTGACTCGAGTTGTGCTCGTCTGCGTCCACCATCCAGCACAGCCGGCGGAGGTGGCGGCGGAGCCACGTGGCGCCCCCTCGGGTGGCCGCCTGCCCGACCACCACCACCACCGCCGAGCGGTTGACGACGCGGCGGAGGCGGCCACCCGTGAGCTCCCGCGCCACGGCCTCTGTGAGGCACCACCCACACACGGGCAGCCCTCAACGTACTGGTGCCGGTGTCAGCAACCCGTGCAAGCCAATGAGGATGCCGGGCGCGGGGAAGGTGAAGGGTGGGATGACGGTGATGGGGGTGGGGAAGAGGATGGGCGTGACGTCGGTGAGGGTCGAGGGGGTCGAAGGTACAGGAGGTCTTTGTGTCTCTGTCTGTGGTTGTTCCCCCGAGGTCTCTCCCGGTGGCGCCCACACTCACGTATTATATACCCCCAGGGGGGCACCCAGGGTGCCCCAAAGCATGCAATTGCCCGTCGTGCCGGTGGACGGCACCAAAGCTCTCAAAACAAAGCATGGGCTCTCAGAACGAAGCAAGGGTGGGCGTGTGCGCCCCAAGGCGCCCCACCAGAAAGCCCCAAACGGGGGGGGGACGGTGTGCGGCGCTCGTAGCGCCGCGCGGCTGGCCCCACGCGCCATTCGACCCGAAAAGCCTCAGAGGCGTGTAAGCAGACGCCAGTCTTCGGGTCGAATATCTCCCGTGGGTCAGCAAGTCTTGTCGCTCCCATTGGTCCACGGGGAGATTGTTCCGGCTTGCTGACGCGTCAGAGATGTGGCTCGTCTTTTGGTCCGTTAGTCCGTTGATCCGTTGGAGACTGTACCCGTCGGCAGATGAGTCAGGGTAGTGTCGGTTAGCCAATCCGCGGCTCCCGTGCTGACCGTCCGTTAGTAGTAGATTATCGGACGGACACCGCGGCATGCCCCAGATTACTTTGGAGTTGATGCGTCTTGGAAGGAGTTGGCTGAGAAGGACAGGGAAGGAGAGGCCCCAGTCCTTATCCCCTAGGCTCCAGTCTTGGGGATTTAAGGGGCATATCCTTACACCTCCCCCCCCTTAGGACGCGCGGCGCAGGAAAGCGTCCAACACCTCAGGTGCGTTCGCAAGGTCTTGCTTGGTCAGCCAGGAGTTCTCGCTGACGTCACAGCCTTTCCACTTGACCAGGTACTGTACTCGTCCACGGCGCTTTCGTGACCTTATGATGGAGTCGACTTCGTACTCGACAGAACCGTCCGGAAATGCCACCGGAGGCGGAACGGGAGGAAGTCGGCCATAAGGATCAGCGCGGTACGGCTTCAGCAAGCTCGCATGAAAGGCGTTGTGAACCTTGCGATCGAGCACCGCTTGGGGAAGATCCAGGCGGAACGTCACATCGTTGATACTCTCAGTGACGCGGTACGGTCCTGAGTACTTGGGCATCAGCTTGCGAGCGCCTTGGAAAGCATCTGGCATAAGGTGTTTGGTACTTAGTAGCACCAGATCGTCCACGGCGATCTTGCAAGGTCGGCGATGGTGATTTGCGTACGCCGAGCGCGCCTCATTTGCACTCTTGATGGCTGAGATGGCAGTCTCTTGAGCATGTTGGAGACCGCTTAGCCAGTCAGACACTGCAGGCATGCTTGACTCTGAGTTTTCGAGGATGTCCATTGGTACCGTCTTAGGTTCGAATCCGTAGTTCAGGAAGAAAGGGGAGTACGTTGTAACAGCATTTGGCGACCGGTTGTAGGCTACTTCGGCAGCAACCAGAAAGAGGTCCCAATCGCCTTGGTGATGGTTGACAAAGTTTCGCAGGATTTCTTCGATCTTCTTGTTCATGATCTCAGTTTGTCCGTCGGTTTGCGGGTGGTACGCTGAAGAGGCCTTGATCTTGACCTTGAGAATCTCCGTGAGCGACTGCCAGAAGTTGGAGAAGAAAATGCGGTCCCTGTCGCAGACAACATCAGCTGGGAGTCCGTGGTGTCGATAGACGTGATCATGGTAGAGCTGAGCTGCGACTGGCGCCGTACAGTCTGGCTTCATAGGGGCGAGGCGAATCATCTTGGAGAGGCGGTCGACAACGACGTAAATCCCGTTGTGGCCTCTTGGAGTCAGAGGAAGAGGCGTGATAAAGTCCATGGAGACACTTGCCCATCGTTGGCTCGGGGGGTCCAAGGGTTTGAGGTGACCCAGAGGTGAATGGGTGCTAGCCTTGTTCCGCTGGCACAAATCACATGTTTGTACGTATCTTTGGATGTCTTTCCGCATTGTCTTCCAGTAGTACTTGGAAGAGATAACCTTGGTTGTTTTCTTGACTCCCATGTGCCCTTGGCACGGGACATCATGGTAGTCGTGGAGTAGTCTTTGGCGTAGAGTACCGACGGGGATACACGTACGGTCACCTCGTTTCAACAACCTCATGTGTAGCCGGTAGGGAGATACCGGGTCTTTGACTAGGTCGGCAAACTCGGGGTCCGCGTCGTACTCTTGTCTTAAGGTGGCAAGGTCTTGATCACTTTGGTTGATGGTCATGAGGTTGTTGATTTCAGTTTTCTTGGGGAGTTCTTCAATGGTCTTGGTCAGCACGCGACTAAGAAGGTCTTGATTGGGGGCGTGCTTGTCGGGAGCATCTTGTGGCTGCCTGGAAAGGGCATCAGCCACGGGGTTCGAAGTGCCCTTGATTGGGACAATCTTGAACTGGAACTGGTCCAGAAACTCCAGCCACTTGACTTGGCGATCGTTCAGCTTCTCTGGGTGCTTAGGTATCTCAGGGACTCATGGTCGGTGTGGACCTCAAAGGGTCTTCCGTAGAGGTAGCAGCGCCAATGCCGGATAGCTTGTACGACTGCAAGCAGTTCTCTTTCACGAATGCTGTAGCGCTGCTCGTGGATGTTGAGGGTTAACGAGAAGTACGCCACTGGACGCCGTCCGCGTCCATCATCTTGCTCAAGGACTGCGCCCACAGCATACCCGCTGGCATCTGTAGACACGTAGATTGGGTATCTCTTGTCGAAAGGCCTTAGCACCGGTGCGCTTGTCGTTAGGTCCTGCAGCTGCTCAAAGGCTTTCTGGGCGTCGGGTGTCCACTCGAAGTCGACATTCCCAGTCAGCCTCGTTAGCGGCGTAGCTACGGCAGCCATTCCCTTGATGAATCTTCGATAGAAGTTGACCATACCGAGGAAAGATTGTACATCCTTTTTGCTCCTCGGTGTTGCCCACGTACGGATGGCTTGGACCTTGTAGTCTTCCATAGAGAAGCCTTTCTCGGAGATGACGTGGCCAAGGTAGTCCACAGTAGTTCGAGCGAACTGGCACTTGCTCAGCTTGGCGTAGAGCTTGTGTTCTCGTAATTTCTCGAGTGCTAATCGTAGGTGCTTGAGGTGATCGTCGTAAGTTTCGCTGTAGACTAGGATGTCGTCGAGGTAGACACAGATGAAGTCGTACAGATAGGGTCGGAAGACATCGTTCATTAGGTTCATGAAGACCGCGGGTGCATTTGTCAGACCAAAGGGTACGACGGTGAACTCATAGAATCCGTACTTGGTTCGAAACGCCGTCAAAGGTATTGTTTCTGGGTCAAGGCGAATCTGGTGATAGCCAGAGCGGAGGTCGATCTTTGTAAAGTACTTGGCCTTTCGCAGTTGGTCAAAGATGTCGTCGATGCGTGGTAGTGGGTACGCGTTCTTGATAGTAGCCTTGTTCAGGGCCCTGTAGTCGATGCACATTCGCCAGCCACCGTCCTTCTTCGCCGCAAAGAGGACGGAAGAGCCCCACGGTGAGGTGCTTGGTTGGATGAATCCCTTCCTTATGAGGCCGGCCAGTTGAGTCTTGAGTTCTTCGAGCTCCCATTCGGCTAGTCGGTAAATTCCGCTACGACGCGGTTGGGCGTCATCGGTCAGCTTGATGCTAAATTTGTGACTGCGCTCAGGAGGGAGTCCGTCGGGGAGCTCGTCTGGGAAGACGTCAGCGTACTCTTTGAGAATCTCTTGAACTTCTTTCTTGTCTTCGCCTTGTCCCATCGTAATGGCGTTAATGTCGAAGGTGCTAGAGGGATCTTCCGACTGCAGGTAGATGGCAAAAACAGGGCACCTTTGAACGAGGTCCCGAGCAAGGCGTTGCCGACTGATCAGAGCTTCGGGCTTCTTGAGGGAGGCAGTGATAGAAATGTTCTTGTGGTTGAACTTGAAGGAGATCTTGTTTTTCTTGTTGTTGATTTTGGCGTCCTTGTCATCGCGCCACTTCTTTCCCAGGATGAGGTCGTACGCGCTCAATTCACAAACAGCAAACCGAAGTCGCTCTTGGTACGGTCCGATGTGAATCTCAAGAGGGTCAACGGTTTCAGCGAGGACATGGGAGCGGCCATCGGGCATGCTTGCCGCGAAGTCCGTTCCTTTCGTTTTCACATGCAAGGAGTAACGAGGCGCCTTGAGACGACGTTGATGGGAGATCCGTCGTCGAACAGCACCTTAACAACTTTTCCATTGACAGAAGCAGTAGAAAGCAGAAGCCCGAGTCGCGGGCCTTCAAATGGTGACGACATATTTTCAGGAACCGAAGGAGCGTCTTTCACAGATGTTGAGGATTGTTGCTGCTTCAGTTCCGCTGGCCTTTTGGGCAGTCCTTAGCCATGTGTCCTTTCTCGCGACAGCGAAGGCAGAGACCCTCGCGCATGCAGCGCTGGCGTTCGTCTGGCGTCAGCTTTTCGATCTTGATGCTGGAAATGTCCATCGGGACAACGCCCATCGTCGGTGGCTTGCCAGAAGTGCTGTTAACATTGCTGGTGATACGGGACACTCCAGCCTTGGCCGCTTCCACGCGCAGGGCGTCCGTCATCAGTGATTCAAGATCGGTGTACGTCTTGAGGCACAGTGCCTGCCAGATGTCGCGCTTCAGGCCTCGGCTATAGCGGTCGATCTTTTCCGCTTCAGTGATGTCGGGATGTCCAAGAGGACGCTCAGGAAAGTCCTGTTGAACGTCCCGACGTCCTTGATTTGGCGCCATGAGTGCAGCTTGTCCCGTGCCGCCTGCGTCTTGTTCAGAGGGCTGAAGCGACGGATGAGCGCAGCCCGAAAGGTAGCCCAGTCGGGGACCGCCGTCGTCCGACTGTAGGTATGCCACCAGGTGAACGCTTCACGTCAGGTAGGTGCAGGCGATCCGACACGCTTCGTCAGGGTCAGTCAGTCGCACATATGAGTCCATGTGCGAGCACCATGCTTCAATTGTCCCGGGCTTGCCAGAGAACAGTGCGGGCTTATTCGGCCTCGCAGTCGTCGCGCCTCCACTCGAGGCTTAGCCTTGGCGTCGGACAGCTGTTTCTTGGCGTCCGCCAATTCAACCTTATGAGCCTCGAGCTCGGCGCTCATCTGCGAGACGAACGCTGTAAGTTGATTCCATGACTCCGCGGAGGGTGCGGTTGAGGCCGTTCCCGGATTAATCGGGCTTACAGTCGCAGGATTCGGGGGGTCCATTGCGTCCTGGTGAGGTCCGCAACAATCAAATTAACCCAACAGATCCGGTTTGACTTACTCCGGCAGAGCACGGGGCAAGTCTTACAAGATGTGCAAGTTAATTTGACCAAGCAAAATAGTGCTGCACTAGCTCTGGACAAGCGTGGCCGTCGTGGCTACCACGTTTCCAAAGATGGACAACACTATTTGATGGGTCACAAGCGATGCGATGAAGCAGAATTCGAAGACTCAAATCACGCAATCGGATTTTCCCGCCGGCCGCCGCGCACGGGCCCGAGTCGGGTCGTGCCGGATTCCACGCGGGGGGATCAAAGGGGGAAAATCGCGTCTCTTGCACAGATCCTGGGGGTGTTGCGAGGTGTCAGTCGGTGCGGCGCGCCAGCGTGCGGTGGTGATCCTTGCCACGCTGGTGGCGTTCGAAGTGCTCGACCGTCTCAAATTCGCGATCGCACACGTCGCAACGAGGGCGGGTCGCTGGACGGTTGACCG